>JAZHYW010000813.1:0-15635 GCA_037355805.1 Ixodes ricinus | reverse complement strand
CACACTCCACATCTTCCTGAACTATCGGAGCCATTTCCACCGTGGGAGGACCTCCTGGTGATCACCAGCAGCAAACTACACCTCCGCATACACGGAGGTGTAGTTTGCAAGTAGGACTCCAAACAGCAAGAAAGACGCGTAAAAGCTCGCATCAAGATGGTAAAGAGCTGGCAACACTGCTAGGATCGACACTGGCCGCATACACGGATACGGCCTTGCTAGAAGGTCCCATCACCCGAAAATCTGCCGCTGTGGTTTTCCCTGACTTGGAGTTGAAGCAGCCGAAGCCCTTCCACCTGGAGTGTCAACTAAGGGCGAGGAGCTCGCAGCCATCTGGCTCGCACACGAGATCATCAGTGTGTACTTTGGCCCTTCCTGGAAATCTTCGAATATTTACAGATTCTCAGGAGGCAATCAAGCAGTGCCGCACCGACAACAGTCCCAGCATCCAAGTGCGGAAAATTAAGAAACTCGTCTCAGAACTTTGTTCGCGGAGAGGAGTCACAACAAGAATTGAATGCGTTCCAGGCCAAGCTGGATTCCCGGAAACAAAGCAACTCACAATCTCGCCCGCGCGTCTCTTCTCAGCTCTTCCCGGGCAACGAGACAATGAGCCGCCATATCCACGCATCGATCACCGGTACAACCGGACAACTCGCTCTGAGGAGCGGGCTCTTCACCTGTCGACTGGGAACGTGAGGAGTATGACCCGGCTGAGGAGAAGCGAGGATTAAAGAAGACATAAAAGCGAGACTAGACGAGCGCTTATCCGAACCGGATCTTCCCGGACTCCCTTCCAAAGGGTTCGGTCGCAGAGGGCGAAGGATGCCCACACGAGTAAGAACAAACGCCACCCTATCCCCGGCCCGCCTCGCCTTGTGGAGCAAGGGTAGAGATCAGCTCTATGCTCCCACTGCGACATGCGTGTCAAGGCAGACATCCGACACTTGATCTTGGAATGTCAATAATACCAAGACATAAGAGCAATATACTAGACCTCAAGACGTTGACTCATTTTAAGCTGGACTCACCTCCTGGAAGTGAAGACCGACAACGAAAGATTCTAACGAAGCCTGCTGGACTTTGTCCATGGAGTGCCAAAGTAGACTCTTTCATCTAACCTGATTTTTATTAATATGCCAGCACCCAGACCTCGAACTCAGTCACCGGTTGCGCCTCCACAATCCCACTCCCTGATTCTTTTTTGTCTAATAATTCGCGTTCTAATATAATATAATCTTGAAAGCGAATGGGGGCGGATCACCCGCTCGTGGCACGTGTCTTGCGCCTTTCCACAACAATGGTTGGCGGAACTTGTAAAAAACGCCTTTATCAAGGGGCTGTAGCAGGGACCCAGGGTTCTGTCACCTGCATCTTACCGTCGCGCGGTCGTGTGTCACATATACTGCGTGATGCACGTTAAAGATCCTGAGATAACACTTGTACTGTACCTTTTGATAATGTACTGCAGGTACACAATGTCGCCCTACGAAACTCCTGCTCTCCAAAACTAACGACTAATTTTGAATGCGCCGCTATAGTGCATTTTTAATGTGCGTTCGCGTGTTCGCGTTCTTTTCTCTTTCATTTACATTGTGTGGTTCGTGGCTATTACTAATGATGAAACAGACTATGACGTATCGGACTGCCGGAAAATATATATAACTATGAAAATGGCACGCATACGCAAAAAAGCTCAACATAGGCGCACATAACGAAAATAATGAAGAATATAATTGATTATAATCGGTTTGAAAAGGTTTGAGCGTACGAAAAGCTATAAAAGGAGCTTCTTATGCTATGAACGGTGCGCTTGTTCACTGGAAGGCTAGTTCAGGGGCAGCATGCTCGGGCTTGTATGTTCCACTTCGGTCGCGCGATAAAACCAAATACTTTACTGGTAATGTATTTAGTGAAACGAAGCTACTATCTGCTATGTGCAATGGCCCTAGTTTTTCACGGGATTACCACCTTGTTTATCAATATTTTTTCGTTTCCCAATGCCATTCAGCTCGCGATCTTTTGGTGCTACATGCACTAGAGACCAAGGTAACCCAAAAGCATTCTATTTCGCGGATTGCAAAAAAAACAACAAACACTATGCTACTTGCTACGTGTGCCACTGTCAATACAAAATATTCTAAACTTCACAAGAGCGCCGCTTGCGCGAGTAAACAATGTTGTTTGTCAAGAACAATAGCAATTGTACTAAATCACGGGAAAAAGTCGTTCTTAGCACGCGACGGTTGGCGTGCAGTGAATACTTATAGACGCTTTGCAGCAGCTGTGCAGGCGCCGCCATAACCGACCTTCAGTTTTTCTTCCTCTTATTCCGTTCGCTCCACTTCATCATTGCCACAACAGGACAGGTTATTGCCATTTTAGGTGTTACTGTGTCCTTCTCCCAGCATAGGACCCTTGCGGAGACCCGGCAACGCCCGCTTCAATGGCTCGACATCTCGGTAAGACAAGTAGAAGGTCGGCTATGGCGGCCGTAATTTGGCGCGTGTGTAAAGCGCGTCTATAATTACGAAGCGCCGAGATGATTGGTAGTTGTCAGCAAAGCGAGCTTTGCTATCAACTCAGAATTAGAACAGCCTTTTTTCTGCTGTGGGCAATCAGGAGCCAACTTACACCAAATCTGAGGTTAATAAAGTACTATAAACATTCAAACATAACGGTCTTAGCTGTACATGTGTACAAGCTTTAGCTTTCGATGCACCCTTAACTTTCAATACGCTAAACGTTAGTGTAAATGTAGCGCTGTTTTAGTCTTAATCAGCGTACCATGTGCGTGCTTAAATTATTTTATACAAAGTCAAACTCTACCCGGTTGCATATTTTTTTCATTCTTGCACACCACTACTTCAGAAATAAATCACCAAATTCAAGCCTGGTACATTGCTTAAACTCTACGCAAAAGCTTATTCACATACCCAGAATCACTTGGGTCTTCAGCCAGTCATTGCAGTAGCACTTATCACTGAACTCGTATTAATATTAATTATTGCCATTTCTTCCTGCGTAGCTAATTTTTAACTCTCGGCATATTTTTATTATGACTCCCGCACCAGTCCTACTTTGGGTTTACCAAATCCCTAAGTTATAAATAAAATAAACACCGAGCTACTTAAATGAGACACCTGACCGCCCAAAAATAGTTAATTTGTTTTTATTTTTGAGGTGTTTATTTCCTCAAGCTTTCAGAATTTCGAGAACCCAAGTATAATCACGTTTTCCTGAAAATTCACGAATACCCAAAAACATGCACGACAACAGGGCCGGCCTGTCATATAAATCTGATCACAATGCAATATGTGTAATTGACCTCCGAAATCCCCACGAGGTGCTAACGGCGCACAGGCAATATTATATTTTAACGCGTTGATTGCTTTGTCGTGCACGTGTCTGGCAATTTGACTCAGGGTGATTTTCGCGTCTTGTTTCGACCATATCTGACGGGAGACACGAGCTCTCCAGTGTAGGCAACTGGCCCTTTGCACGAGAACTGGCGCACTCCGGTGCGCGTTCCAAAGAAAGCTCAAGCAAGAGAAAAGCAAGTGAAGGACCAGGGATGTCAAATTCAGGATAAAGAAAATACCCCAATGTATCAAAGCCCCACCACACACGATTCCTCGCATTATTGTACAAAGTACGGGCAGGCGAGGCCGCCGCCATCTATTGTGCTACAAGTCCAAGCGTTACTCAATTTTAGTTCTGAATGCAAGTGTATTTTAACGGCAGTGTGTGAGGGGAGAAGACGGTGGAACACAAGAGTGGATATCAATTTCATTTTCGTGCACCAAGTTGACCACTATCGCCAAGACAAGGGACCACTTCTGTGTCTCCCGCCAATCCCTATGCATTTTTGGTTTAGTTTCTTGTATTAGGCCCAATGCTATGTGGTTCCTTGTCTCGTGCAAAAAAACAGTCGCTTCTCGATGTTGCTGTTCACGAAACGAGCAAGTAAAGACGAGGGTAGGGCCTTTGGAAAGTCTTGAAAAACTAGCAGTCCTTCGTAAAGGTTTGAGTAGTTGTTCAGCTTGGAAGTCAAAGCGACAAGGCGAGAGAGCATAAAAGGCAAATGTTTAGTATATTCTAGGTGACCAATCCTCGGGTTGACGAGGAGGCGTTCGATGTCAGGTAAGCTGTTTTGTTGTCTGTGTATGTGTGTAACTGTAGGTTTTTCGTGAACGTTCAGTGATGGCTGAAGTCGGCCTTAGATTACTGGGGTGTGGTAACTTGTGGTAGCAATAACGTAGCCGAGTTTGAGACGTATTTTTTGTGTCCTTTCCTTGGACTAAAAGCTTGCTTTTTATCGCAGTTTTGGACACTGAAAAGAATCAATGCCCACTGGCTCTCCTGCACCAACTGTTGCCAAGCGAGAACCCCACAATATAAACGCTCAATCCCCCTGCTCACGGGCACCATTAACCGCGGTGAACTCAGCTTTAGCTGCTGTTACGCAGCACCACAGAACCGGACTATACTCTCGAAGAACTATTTCAGAAGTAGGCGACGCGCGCGCGTGCACTGCTTTGATGGGTGCACAAGATGCTCAAGCGCGCGTTTGTCCATAGCTTCGACTGCATAGCCCTGCAGTTGTCCGCAAGTATTGTGCGCTAACTGCGGCCTTGCGAACTGCAGTTAAAGCGTGCGCTATGTAACACGGGTATGAGATAAGTAACGAAAAAGTTACCGAGACCTCTGCTCTACCTAATGATAATCGTTTTCATAATCTTTAGAATTTCACTCTTAGAAATAAAATATAAATTACCCCACTAGACAAAAAAGAAGAACTCCGTTTCTTTTGAAGTTCTAGTGAAATGTAACGAGTTCGCGTTCCAGTTCCACCGATGCAAAATGAAACGGCGGCGTTCCTTCGGTCCTCCTAAAAGTTTATAACCACGACAGTGGGCCCCAAAAGAGAGGCAGTTTGTCACCATGCACGTGTGCCCTCCCCTATAGCGGCTGAGCCACCGTCCAGAGCAGAAGCCATCCTCCTACAGCCTCATTCTACTGAATCCAGTATTACCCGCTGAGATAGTCAAGGAGTCCGCCCAGACTTCTAAGCCAACTCCGTACCGGCACACATCAAACACGACGTGACATCCTACATGACTGCCCACCCTTATCTCCACGTCTTTCTTGAGTGGGTCCCCGGACACCAAGGAATCGCAGCAAAGGAAAGGGCCCATCTTTGCTCGCGCGACCGAGAATCCGAGCAATTCTGAATCCTGGCCCCCCAACTACACTCTTAAAAAAAAAGCTAGCAGTATTTACTAGGTAAGAGCTAGTAACCGCTTGTCACATATGTTACTAGGTACCTAGTAGCCTGAGGTAGTAACGGTCAAGCTAGTAACGGTTACTAGGTCACGAAGCTAGTAACTGTTACTAGCCTCAAAGTAGAATCCATGTATTTTACTACCTCTAGCTAGTAACTAGCGCTACCTCCCGACGGAAGACCGGAAACGCAACTAGTCACGTGATTTCCGGTGGAAAAAAAAAGGTGTGGGGGTTATGCCACTTACCACCAGGTGGCAGGCGCAACAAAAAATTTAAACTGGAAATGAGTAATCCAGGTGGCGCTAGTCACCATCCAATTGACCGTACACAAAAAAGGAAGCCGATTATTTACAGTTTATTTCAATTCTTCCACATTCGCAAGTATATACATATAAACATGCAGACCCACATTTTTAGCACACAATCGACACAATGCATTCAACACAAACACTCTAACGCCTTACTTAATCACTCTAATCGCTAACTTACGGGCGGGAGCAGTGGGGATCGAACCCCGGAGGTTCCCAGCGCAAGCTTTCGAGGTGAGACGCGTTAGCCCACTCGGCCACTTCCTCCCCGCTCACTTCTTTGACTGCCATTAAGTCTTTTATACTGACCATTTGAGTGCGCAAACTTGTCGTCGTGTATCAGCACGTCAGTTATTCGCAGTCGATAGGTAAATTGCGCGACGAGGCAAACCGCATGAAAGCGACGGGAACAAGCGGCCAAGGCGATGAGCGACGTTAACTAGAAATTAAAAAACCGAGCGACGTGACGGGTGACCGTGAGAAATCGCCGTCGCTTGTCTCCGTCGATCGCCTCGTCGCTCGCTAAATCGATACATGCGGTCGCCGTCGGCGAGAGAGTGCTTTCTTGCCGTCTCCCGCGGTGAACGAAGTCTGTAATTGACGGAGAGTACGACGGCAACTGCACTCCTTTCGCGTGCTGCGCTACAAAAATGCATGCAAAATTAATACCGCGTGCAGCTCGCGTCTTAATTTTTGTAGTACACTGACGAATGCTCGCGTTTTTGGGGCAAATTTAGAAAGACTCGTAGAATGCCAAAACAGTTTTTTTTTCGTTAGTCCCAAAGCTACATACACTATTTACGACGCACATCAACGGTTGTGACAGTACACTGTCACGACCGAAGACAGCTCAATCAGAATCATTCAACCTCCGAGCACACACAAACCGTGAAGAAGTTCTCAGTGTCAAGTAGGAGGTGGAGAAAAGCTTCTTGGACGACGAAATCCAACCCAGTGACAGCGGCACCGGCTCGTTAGAACTATCCTCGGAGCAGTCCAGGTCCACGCACACACTCGCCCCGTCGAGCGCACGAACGTTAACTATGCACTCCAACGCGGGAACACAAGAGCTGCACACGACACAAGGCAGAAACGGCAGTTTCACATCAAAGAAATTAGCGTCTTGCGAACTCCGACTGGCCCCAACCGCCCCAACTTGCTTGTCGTACAATGTTGCCAAGCGTCTCTTGTGAGAGAAAAACATATGATTTAAAAAAAATACTAATATAAAAAATATAAAAAAACAGATTTAACTTTTTTTTTGTTTTCGGAAACGTTTTAGTATGTGCTACGTGGCTATTTTCATCCCAGTTAAAACCAAAATGAAATTATAAACGCTCACAAACGAATGCAAACAATAAGGAAAGAAGTAAGCCGCATGGCCATTGCATCAACAATGGCCGCTGCGCTCGCTGCAGCGCTGGCAAGCGCTGGCTTCCACGTCGTGCTGGGACGGAGGCTACGATCGTTATAAAGTCAGCTCAAACCCTTAAACATGCCCCTCATACAATATTTGACGCTACGATTGCGTGTGGATACCTCCCCCTGCGTTCCGAAACAGCAAGTACGTCGCTAACGCTGGCAATCGGGTATGAAGCAAGCGCCGCCATCTTCTCCGCGCCTTTGCGGTAGTAAATAGCTAGTAACAATGTAGTAACGGTCAGAAAAAGGTAGTAATGGCTGCATTTGCTAGCTTTTTACTACCTATCGCGCGTTTGAGGTAGTAAATAGTTAGTGAAAGGTAGTAACGGTCAGAAATAGGTAGTAACTGCTGCAGTTACTAGCTTTTTACTAGCTTTTTATAAGAGTGTATAACCAGAAAGAGGAACGTGCCGCACATCGCGAGGTTTAAGGACAGCGAATGAAAGACATCCGCCTTTCCGGCCGCATCGTTCCCCCTCCCACCCTAACCTCACAGCTGCGAGGGTTCATACGTTCGCCATGCACAGGCATTCTTCCTGCCGTGCGACCTCATAAACTACCACATTATGAACAGCCCCGGAACCCCCATTGTCAGGTCTGTGGCGCCTATCCCGACGTCAGACAGACTTCCTGGTCTTGTCCTCGCGCCCCACAATCTCCCCACTTTCTCCTACCACATCTCCTTCCTTCCCACGTGCCCTTTACCTGGGAGAGCTGGGCCGCTCCGCGCTTCGACCTCCGACCTGCCTCTGGCCTCGCGTAGCGCAGCGCATCTACCTATGTGCGATATCCCTTGACTTCAACAACACTCCCGCAAACTCCGACCTGACCCGCCAAGCCTCCTACAAAGGCCTCACCCTCTAGTATTCACTGCCCGGACATGGGTGGCTTTAATGAAGGTGTTCCCTCTCTCTCTCTCTTTCTCTCTCCTAAAAGGAACGCGTAAATACAGGACCGGTTGTAGCAGACAGCGAAGAATGTGCAGAGTGCTACCTTGCCTCCCTGGAAAGTTTCAGTGTCAAGGCTCCTTAACACTTGCGGAAAGCTCTCTTGCCGCCGACCGACCTAGCTCGAGGAAAAAAGTTTCTGCCGTTCACACCAGTTGCCTCCCGCTGCTTTCCCGCGACTCCTGTGTCTCGTGGATACCAGAGAAGGAAGCCTCAAGCAGTGTTCAAAAAACCATTCTCACAGCCAGCACTTCGCAGCTGCGCGATATAATATAGCTAACATCCCACAGTGCCCATAGAGAGTGCCCAACATACCCTCGGCGATACGAGAATGCCACAATAAAATAGCGAACAAACGGAGACAGCACGGATACATACCGCTAGCGCCATTTTCATTCCACAGTTCTCCTTTGTGGGCACTGTATTCGTTGTTCAGAGGCCTATTGTCCAAGAGTGTTGAGTAATTCTTTAGTCTCGTTTAATATTTCTTCCGACACAACTTTAACAGCGAGACGGCGCCATTTGCACAACTCAGGAACTTCGACAACTCCGGCAGCAACCCAGACAACTCGGGCGATTCGACTAGGGTGTGACGTCAGTAAACGTCACTTCTCTCTTGTGTTCTGATTGGCTGCAGTGGCACGGAAACTTATTCCGCTCGTGAAAGATCGGTCCCGTACCGAATGCTCTCGCCGTCGAATATTCCGTTGGCGGCGAACCAATTTTGCCACCCGGCGTCAAATACCCCGTGAATCCGCCCGAGGATTCGCAAGTGTGAAAGAGCAATCACGTGGCCGATGCCACGGGGACAGGGAGGAGCGTATGAGACTTTGCGCGTAGCCTTTTGTGCACCATATGCAAAAAGAAGTGCCATCTAGCGTGCGTGTAATCAATTATCGAGTTTGCGCAATATTAGGAGGTTCCCGCAAGAGTACTTCGCACGGCGTCTTCGATAAATACCGTGCACTTACCTGGATAGCCCGTTTTATTGCTTTAGTGACGAGTCTTGCGACATAGCAGCTGGAAATTTTTTTCACAATGTCATCGCCATCTTTCTTTTTCTCCGTTTCACCAAAGCTAAACGGCAATTCATTGAATGCACTAATACATTGTCCTAATATCGTGAAAACAGAGTTGAATGCAGATTTTCTGCATCCACAAATGGCAGAATTCCTCCAATATGGCGGCTCTGAATGGCACAATAATGGTAGCTTGAAGGAAGTTTGCGTACGGTCTATTACGTTGGACTTCGTGGCATTGCGCGTGCGTCAACCTCAAATGAAAATTCGTTCTACCTTTTGTGTGCCATATGGCCTTCATTTTTATAGTGTATTTTCTTGTCCAGCCCCAGGAGACCGTCAGCGGCGACGCACAGGTGCCGGCGAAGAAATTCAAAGGCGACCAGTTGCCCATGGCCAGCGACAGGCCCACACCTCGCAAGACACGCCGCCAGGGGAGGTTGAAGATGCCGCGGGCGACAACACCAAGTGAGCCGCCCCTCCGTTTCGTTCCGACTGTCGTTGCCGTCTTTAATCCTCCCGAGAACATAACTCGCGGGTGCTACAAATCTGAGAACCGATCTCGCTCAGTCAGCTGAAGCATGTCTCAGATGACGCTGCGATCCGATGTAGCGAATCAAGCAGCGCCAAAAGTGCATCGACACGGCGCTCCTTCTACCTGTGGGAAATTTACTGCCATCGGCTAAATCGGAGTGCGTCGTCTCATTGCTGCGCCCGTCGGAAGGTGGCGCCACAAGTTAATGGCGTCGCTACCTCGGTCGTCTGCGAATGCGCTCAAAGTTAACTCCGCAATATTGTTGCTCTTAATTTTTTTTTACCGGAGAATTATACACTCTTGAGCTTTACGACCTAAAACTGGCTTGCTCAGTGCACCTTCAGTGTATGTCTGAGGTTTCTATGTGGATTTACCAAATTTTTCGGCTCGTTTTTTAACGTAGGCTCCGCTATAGCCACCCTATAGTAAGAGGGAGTTTCAGTAGATTGTTTTGCCATTTACGCTACGCTGCCTATCCGGACACTCCGCCTAATCTACCTTAGCGGAGAAACGTTTTCATTTTAGTAGCGCGTTTGCAATCTTCGCAACCCGCTACCGGATTATGGCATTACGAGAGCAAAGGCAACGCCACAAGCGACTTTTTGAGACACTAAAGCTTGAGTAATATAATATTTTGTTAAGAAATTTGAAGTTGTCACCTACTAATGTCGCTATTTATAAGTAATATTTATCCTTTGGTTGATTAAATTGCTCATCTTGGCTTCTTTGATAATTAAACGTAACTGATAGTCAAGATGGCCAAGGCGACCCAACCCAAATCAAGACAGTCAAGCGTGAAGTAGCCATCTCTCAGACGCCGCCGGCGTGTTCTGATCGTGCTTCTCGCTTAAGGCGGCGGTCCCACGGCCCCAACCATAATACCGGTGGCAGCTGTGCTAACGCTCCTGTTTGCGATGCAAATGTCGCGTCTTTGCGCGTGTTACGTATTTCGTTCTTATTGCAAATAAATTGCCAATTCATCATTACTCTTTTAGTGCAAAATATGATACGCATGCTTCAAAACTTAACGCACAAGAAGAAAACAAAAAGTGCAAGTTTTGATATTTTTAAAGACATACCTCTATGCATTCCAAGTTTCTAGACTTGTAATGCATCCAAGACGCGTTCTTATTTTTTTTATTAAAAGATGAAGGACTCGTCTAGTTCCCTGTATACGTGTTTTTCTGAATTAGCACACTCACATTTTTTAATATTTATTCAAAAAGAGCCTTTTTTATGCAATTTTGAAGTCTCGTAACTCAGTGTCACATCATAACGCAGCAACGACATTTAAGGGCATGCTCCTGGTCAATATAGGAACTCCGCATACAAAATATTAGAAGTGCAACGCCACCCGTTTTTTTGTAAACACAACTTGATTGTGATAAAATTTTAAAGAATTCCCTTAACGCGTTCTTGGTTTTCTCAGTCAGCGTTCTGGCATCTGATCTAATTTTTTTTTAATTGTATGCTAGAGGAACTGAGCTGGTTCACCTGAAGCGTGATTTTTTTCTATTCATATTCAGATTTGTTTAAAATAATTTTAAATCATGGGACTATTTTGAAGCTCGACTCCGTACGCAAGAAACCGGTTTCAAAGAAGGGGACAGCTATTTAAATAACGATTCTTTAATTAGAGCTTTTATCGTTCTAATTAAAATCACTGCCTATGATTGTAATTATTTTAAAGCATACTAATTGTCCTAAATAATAAAAATAACCTATGTTGTAGCAGACGACGCGCACTTGCGCCATCTTTTGAAAGGTGGCTGAAATTCGAGGTTGAGAAGTTCAGGCAAAGTGGCGCTGATTCTGTCCCTGACGCAGAGGATTCTTTTATCAAATATTTCCTCGCGCTACTTCCTCGTTCTTGCAGTGAGTCAGTTAATCTTGCAAGAAAAAAGAGAAAGAAAACGAGAAGCGCGTCACAAGGGTCGCGAGCAAGTTCTTGAAAACACCTAGTGCCCATAAATAAGCTATTCAATGCTGCCCGCCATGTTCCGGCACCACGAAAGGTGCAAATATTGAACTCCATCTGATGATGACGACGAAGGGGAATTTCTTTCCCTTCACTGCAAGATTTTTAACAAACAATTTTTTTAAGGTTCCAGCTTTCCAACCGCGCTGGTTCTGTTTTGTTCGCCATCGTGGAGAGATTTGAGATTTTCAGTTTTCATGTTACTCTACTCACAGACAACTTACAGAGAGCGTTATGTGCAAACCGCAGTGACTGGTACGGAAACAAACAGCCAGTCATCGTGACTCAAATCTGAGGTTCAGGAAAAGGGTCTAATAAACCCCTTTTCCATGAAGTGCTCTATCAAAAGCGTTGCACATGTGCGAAACCCTCACTAAATCGTCTTTCTTTGGATTAATTTTTATTACATTTATTCAAATAAGAACACTGAAAACGATCAACTTTCATGGTGTTGGTTTAACAATGCAACGACTCCAAGCTTCCACTTTGCGCTTTACACCAACCACGACCCTTGTCCTTTGCAACTAGTTATAAGCATCCAGGTCCGACTTGCTAGAAACAGCGTCTCAGCTGAGACTGTGGGAAAGAAAGCAATGCCAAAGCCAGCGCTCGAGCTGAGCGGGACTCAAGCCGCGTCTCAAGACAGTCGCGTCTCAGCAGAGACGCTGTTCTAGCAAGCCGGCCCAGGATCACAACTCGTGAAGTTTCCTCGCGCTTCTCTTTCGTTTTGCGGAGTCCCCACAATGAGTGATGCGAAATAAAATCAAGCGAGTTGCTCAGTGCTGCCCTGCCATGTTCTTCCATGACAGGGCTAGAGAGCGGTTTCCTTGTGGCCTTCACTCTCGCCAAGGAGCAATGGGACTTCTTTAGCCGCGTAGGGGTGCGACCACACAACCATGCCCAACGCTGCCCGAGCCATCCTGAACAACTGTTCCCCGACCACTGCGATTAAAAATGTGTGCAATTAAACTTGCTTGAAATAACTGTAGTGAGCCGATTGAAATAAGTTTCGGCTTACAATACATAGGTTGCACTGACGTAATTAGGTCCTGCTTTCTGGTGGCCGAACTTCCTCGAGCGTAGCCTTTACTGTGCATATTCTACGAGCAGTACACGAGCGTCGCGAGCGAGCGGAAACGAGTGAGCACAGCTTCATTATACTTCGTTTCACTTTATCTGCGAGCGAAGCCAAAGCCAGAAGCGCGAGACCAGCGCTTTGTGCGTTTCTGCCCAGCTCGCGTGCTCGAGCAAAGCCTGAAGGCACGGAGCTTTCGTGCTCGCGCTTCCAGCTTTGCCTTCGCTCGCACATAAGGTGAAACGAAGTATAACAGCAGGTTTTGGCCACCAGAAAGGAGGAAGGATATGACGTCACGTGCAACCCATGTATAATACAATGCTTGTCTATACAAATTTGTTTCTTAAGGAGACGAAGAGAAAGACGTGTTCCGAATAAGTCCCTGAAGGCAGCCGGCCTCACAACTTGTAGGTCTAATTACTCTATAAACTTATCCAACTCAACCCCGGAGCAAAGAGGACAACACGGTGAGGAGGACGTGACTCTCAGAAGGAATTAAAGCGCTGTAGGAGCGGTAGGGTTACAGCGACCCATCCAAGCTGTCGCCGCAGGAAACAACTATACTCCCGGTGCAAAGGCCGTAAGAGATCGCGCCTGTTCACTCTAGCCCGGCCATTGCTCTTCAAACTGCTAAACGAGGCAATGTCCACTCACACAGGGACGTTTGCTTATGTTTTCCTACGTTGCGTTATAACTAGGTCTGGGCACTTGATCTAATAACCTACCGATGAATCAATTAATGATTTAATCGCGATTAAATTTTTAACCAGTTAATCCGTTAAATTTTGGCAAAGGAAAAATTAAAAATTTAACGCTTTCACCACGCACGTGTACGAGTACACCTGTATGAAAGCAAACTTTAGGTAAAATTTTGACCTAAAGTAAACTGTAGACGCGAAATGTGTGACTCGAAAGAAGTGGAGAAGGTTATATGTGCCCCCAGCCACTTCAACGCCATGCGATTGTCCGTTTAGCGCAGCTGAACCTATAGGCCTATTACTAAATTACGCAACCATCAAGGAGAATGCAGGGAATGGTGTTCCACGCGCCGCACGTGCTGGCGTCTGCCGCAGTAACTGTCCCAACGTTGAACTGTCCTAAAGAAAAGGCCTAAAACAAATGACATCTTGCACGCGCGTTCGTCAACGCTTTAGTTTGGTTATTTACTTCGTGGAACACCAATCCCAGCATTCTCCTTCATGCTTGGGTAATATAGCAATAGGTCCATTGATTAATTATTCGATTAAAATTGACGCCCAGTCCTAGTTATCACTTAGTCCGCAGGACATCTGTGCTTCATATGTCGCATGCAAATCTACTCTTTGAACTGGATTCCATGCCTCATTCGAACCACGAATGTCCCGTAAACTTTCAACTTTGCACGTGTTCTCGCGCAAACGAAACCATAAATGAAGCCACGCGCCCGCGCCAGTAACGGAGTATACATCTTTCCATAAAAGCGTACGAGGGCGCGTTCATTTGGTTCATTGCTGTGTTTGTGCCATTTGCTTCCAAGGGCCGCTCGAGACACAGGTCTCGTGCACTGGCGCATTTGACGCTACTTGCAAGACAAACGCAAACACATCGAGGGGCTTCATGCCTCTGGCCACCGCGCAAGACACGTGCCACGGGAGGGTGCTCCGCCACCATTCGTTTCCAAGAAAGGGCCGCTCATTTCAGTGCTGCGCATCCATTTGCTTCCAAGGGTCTCTCGAGACACGGGCCTCGCGCTCTGTTGTGTTTTACGCTACTTGGAAAACAAACGCAAACACATCCAGGGGCTTTAGGCAGATGTAAATCCCCTTGATAAAGGCGTTTTTATTTTTTGGTCAAATACCGCCAATCATTGGGGTGGAAACATACCAGACACGTGCCACGAGCGGCCATTCGCTCCAAAGCGCCGCTCAATTCGGCGCTGCGCCGCCACTACCTTCCAAGGGCCGCACCAGACACGGGCCTTGTGCACTGGCGCATTTGACGCTACTTGCAAGACAAACGTAAACAGATTGAGCGGCTTTAGTAGTGTGAACATAGCATTAGCTAGAATAAACGGATGTCCACCTGCTTCGATTGTGATCACGATCATGAGCAGATTAGGGAGCGGCTTGCACGAGAAGCTGGCGCGAGAGGCACTCCGGCGCCTCGTCACTTCGTCACAAAAATGCGTCCCAATTCGGCACGCTCGCGCGTCGAATTACGAAACGCGCGATATTTAATATCAACGTCATCAAAAGTTTCAAATACAAATAATTGTCATCATTGAGATCACATTGAGATCACATTCATTAACATACAATGCCAGCGTTACTGTAAAATTCTTCATTTCTGTTGCATTCAAACAGAAAATATATGTATATAAAGATACATGTAAGACGCTGGTATATTTTTTTTCAACGTCAAATTATCAATAGATTGAATTAATATTGAAAAAAAAATATCAAAAGCACTATAAAAAGCACTTAAAAATCTGCTACCCTCTCGCCTAACAAATTTTAAGTTTAGGTTACTGGGGCTAAAAAATAAACTTTTATTCTTTTCTTGAACATACATAATCTTCGACCTCGGCGTACTATTTCAACAATATTGAGGTGGTTATTTATAAGGTCAGATAATTGGTAATCAAGTTTAATCAAACTACCATCCAAATTATGAGTTATATTGAGCGCCCTTCTGAACACCCGTCTTGAAAAAAAAATCTGCTATTGCTTGTTTGATCATAGATCAAAATGCACAAACACGCATACTAAAAGCGCAAGGCCATGGTGCATGGTTTGCGCTTGATTGCTTTGACCGGGGAGAAAAAACGCGCTATAAGACGTTGAGCTCCGTGACATAGTGTTTTCTGACTCTGCTTGATTGGCCTCATTTACCTGTTATGTCGGCTGCGCTCTGACTTACAGCAAAATGAATTTAAACGTTTATGTCGTGCAAAAGCTCTCTCATTCACGAAATGCTGACAAGGCATGTCTTATATGTGTTCTCTAGGTTATAGCATTCTTCACTGATTGATTGACTATATTTTTAATTCTTGAATAGTTAAAACGATAGCTCCTGGCTTGTGAGCC
>JAZHYW010000812.1:0-36476 GCA_037355805.1 Ixodes ricinus | reverse complement strand
GGGTCATTACGGGCCTGCCCCGCTTCACCGCTCTCCCGAAGCTGAAGCAGTACGCGCAACTCAATCAAATTCAAGACGTCGTGCGTGCTAGGAAGGATGCACATGAAGCTCGTCTCTGGACAACTCCGCAAGGCAGGGCTATCCAGAGCCTTCGCGGGGTCACACCTCCACATCTTCCCGAACTATCGGAGCCGATTCCACCGTGGGAGGACCTCCCGGTGATCACCAGCAGCAAACCACAGCTCCGCAAGAAGGACTCCAAACAGCAAGAAAGACGCGTAAAAGCGCACATCAAGATGGTGGAGAGCTGGCAACAATGTGGATCGACACTGGCCGCATACACGGACACGGCCTTGCTAGAAGGTCCCATCACCCGAAAATCTGCCGCCGTGGTTTTCCCTGACTTGGAGTTGGAAGCAGCCGAAGCCCTTCCACCTGGAGTGTCAACCAAGGGCGGGGAGCTAGCAGCCATTCGGCTCGCACTCGAGATCATTAGTGTGCACTTTGGCCCCCTTCCTGAGAATCTTCGAATATTTACAGATTCTCAGGAGGCAATCAAGGAGTGCCGCACCCACAACAGTCCCAGCATCCAAGTGCGGAAAATTAAGAAACTCGTCTCAGAACTTTGTTCGCGGAGGGGAGTCACAACAAGAATTGAATGGGTTCCAGGCCATGCTGGGATTCCCGGAAACGAAGCGGCTCACAATCTCGCCCGCGCGTCTCTTCTAGCTCTTCCCGGGCAACGAGACGATGAGCCGCCACATCCAAGCATCGATCACCGGTACGACCGGACAACTCGCTCTGAGGAGCGGGCTCTGTCACCCGTCGACTGGGAACATCAGGAGTATGACCCGGCTGAGGAGAGGATGAGGATCAAAGACGACATAAAAGCGAGATTAGACGAGCGCCTATCCGAACCGGATCTTCCCGGACTCCCTTCCAAGGGGTTCGGTCGCAGAGGGCTAGTGCTGCTCACACGAGTAAGAACAGACGCCACCCTATCCCCGGCCCGCCTCGCCTTGTGGAGCAAGGGTAGAAGATCAGCTCTATGCTCCCACTGCGACATGCGTGTCAAAGCAGACATCCGACACTTGATCTGGGAATGTCCCAAATATCAAGACATAAGAGCAATATATAGACCCCAGGACGTTGATTCATTTGAAGGCTGGACTCACCCTCCTGGAAATGAAGACCGACAACGAAAGATTCTGCGAAGCCTGCTGGACTTCGTCCATGAGGCCAAAGTAGACTCTTTCATCTAACCTGATTTTTATTAATATGCCAGCACCCAGACCTCGAGTTCAGTCACCGGTGCCTTCCCCAATCCCCTCCCTGATTATTTTTTTGGCTAATAAATCGCGTTCTAATATAATCTAATCCGAGCGAGGCCATGATCGCGCGGGCACTTTTTGCTTCTTTCGCGCATCGCTGGGGCCGCTACATATCTAGGGTACATACGTCCGCACATTACTTTATTTTTTGCGTGCGCACCTTTTTATTTCTTCTTATATATAAATGCACCATTTTTCTAGCGTCACAGAATCGGCCAGCGAGAGACGTGCGCTTCGATAACCACAGGCAACTGCTTTCAGATAGCGAACATGATGTAGGTGTAACATTCCACAACATCGAAGACTAGTGAAAGGAACGAACAACACATAACATATTTTTACAGCTTCCTGTGTTGTTATTGTGTTGTTCGTTCCTCTCCTTAGTCTTCCTTGTTTAGGGCTATTGCATTTACATTATGTTTGACTTTCACCAACTAGCCCAGCTCTCAATTTTATTACTTTATTCCATTTAGCAGTATTTTACTTAGAAGTATTTTACGATTTATGTTAAGGAAAACATCTCGTACCACGTTGTTAAAGAATTTTCCGTTATTAATTCTTATGTTGAATGTTTGGTTATGTGTATAGGACAGGCAGTGATTGTTGTTATATATAGACCACCAACAAAAGATAAAGGTGACATTTTTTTAATTTTTTGGAAAGCTTGCTTATTTTTTTATACCTACCAACTACCATTTATTATCATGGGTGACGTAAACATTGACATGAACTTGAAAAATACTGCCGCCGCAGAGCCGTCTGATATTATAACGTCCTTCGGATATACAAATACGATAGCACTACCTACCAGGATTTCTACAGGGTGTGCATATTTATTCGACTTGTGTATAGCAAATATACACGACACTGACTTCATTTCTGGGTTTCTTTCCAGTGATATTAGTGACCACCTTCCTATATTTCTTTTAACTTCCTTGTAAAAAAAAAGACTGAACAAACAAAATACTTTTTCTTACCTCAAAATAAATGAACTAACTCTCTACCACTTTTCTGCCTTGATTGACAGTGCCGACTGCAGCAGCGTTTATGAAGAAGCGAATCCTGGTTTGGCATATAATCCCTTCTCAAAGATCTTTAAAATATGCTGTGACAATGCATTCCCCCTAATACAATCCAAAAATAAAAAAGCAGAAAGTGAGGAAGCCATGGACAACGGAATGTCTTTATAAAATAATAAATGAAACAAAAATATGTACCATGACTTCGTCAAACCACGTAACCAGCAACTTCGGGTTCAGTTTAAAAAAGAAAGAAATTAACAGCCGATATAAAAATGCAAAACGTGAGTATCATCAGAATATGTTCAACAATATAAGAAACGAGCCGAGAAAGATATGCAACGCAGTGAATGATATCACTATAGGAAATCCTCTTTCGGGTGTATAGATGAAATTATTATAGATAACAAGAAGTTTAAAGTGAAAGATCTTGCAAATATTATTAATGCACATTTTGTCAGTGTGGGTGAAAGTGAAGAAAATGACGCGGGAGATTTCATCGCTGACGGAACAACGCCTTTGCTGAATTCTATAATGTTTAAGCTAACTACGCCGATTGAAATTGAAATGCTAATTAAAACATTAAAAATAACGTTGCCGCCGGTATTGACGGTTTTAAATCTGTTCCAGTGAAACGTGTCTCACAATCACTTAGTCACATTCTGTCATACATAACAAATATGATGCTACAAACAGGAATATTTCCGAACGAGTTAAAAACTGCTAGAATTAGCCCAATATTTTGAAGGCGGGAAAAATAGTTTGTACAACTATCGACCGATTTCCATTCTTCCAATTATTTCCAGAATATTTGAAAATATAATTTAGACTAGAGTAGAGGCATTTTTTGTAAGTATAATCTAATAAATGAGGCACAATATGGATTTCAAAAGCAAAAATCTACAGAACAAGCCATACTTCACATAAAAGACAAAATTATCAGGAATATTGAAGATAACTTTTATACATTAGGTTTGTTTTTAGACTTTACAAGGGCTTTCAATACAATACAGCACAATATCTTACTGATTAAGCTTCAATATTTTGGGATACGTGGCGTGGCATTAAAACTAATTAAAGGTTATTTAAAGAATCGATATCAATATGTGCATTTATATAAATCGGACTCCGATAAGTTAGAAGTACGGCACGGAGTGCCGCAGGGATCTGTTCTACGCCCTCTGTTATTTCTTATCTATTCAAATAATATGGCAAACATGCCGGATTCCCCAGAACTAATTGTGTACGCAGATGACAGGAACCCGTTTTTTAAAGCCCAGTCTAAAGATACATTACAAATATTGGCGAACGAATATTTCTGAGAAGCTGGCTAACTGGCTTAAACGTAACAAATTACAACTTAATGCTAAAAAAAACTAAATACATAATATTTCGTCCAATTAACAAGCAAGACAAAACTTCTATATTTATTAATTTTGATGGAATACCTTTAGAGCAGGTCAAACATCAAAAATTCCTGAGCACATGGTTCAATGAAGTCTTCAACTGGTCGACGCATATACAGAAACATTTGTTCTGAACTATCTAAATCAATAGGATGTATATATAGAATTCATAAACAACTACCTCCATGGTTAAAAAATGAATTATATTATTCTTTATGTTACTCAACAAATATCATACGCTACATTGGTATGGGGTGCCACAACTATGACGAACTATAAAAAAATAATAGTTCTTCAAAAACGAATACTTCGCATGCTGGACATATTTTCAGGGTAACTGGCGAGACTTGCGTACGGACCCACTGTTTGAAAAATGCACTATGCTAAAGGCTAATAAAATATATTACTTTAAATTACTTCCACTTATTCAAAAAGAGAAGCTATACCTAATCCCGAAGAATGTTAGCTCAGAACATGCACTGAGAAAAAATATCTGAAGAAAACCCGAAGTAAGAACCAATTATGGCAAGAAACAATGAGATTATCAAGTTTTCTCCTTGTTAAACAAACTTGAAGAAAGGTAAGCTTTCAGTGTTCCTTTGAGATTTTCAAGAGAAATATTAAAGAACTCCTGGTGGAGAGTGGTATCGTTTATAAATGAGGAACATAATGTAAAAAGGTCATTTTTGATGTAACTTGTATTCTTTCTTCAATCGTGTGAAATCTGGTACAAGTGCTTATTATGAATTTGTTTGGTTCTCCATGTGCATTTGCAACTGTCCTGTTTTGCGCTGTACTGTAAAGGGAGGTAGAGGCCTCGTCAAGCTGCGATGGCAGCTTTTTTCTCTACCTCCCTTCCTCCCCTTGTTTGGAAAGAAATAAACAAGCTGAACTGGATGGCTATAGTCCTGCTCCCTCCTTGAGTGTGCGCGGAGACTCGTCTGCATGTATTAGTTAAAAAAAAACTATAGTGACGAGGAGGTGCGAATGGTTTTTCCAGCACCCAGTGGGAACTTCCTTAGGGTTGTTTACAACAAAGTAGAGATGTTTATTTTCATTTTTATTATATAGAATGCGATGATCCTCGAGCAGCGGAAGTAACATGTATGCTCGGGTATCAAACAATATAATGTAAGTAGATGTACGTGAACAAGCGTTGGAGCTAGAAACATGTGCAACTTTTGACCAATTTGAAGTATTAAGACGTTTCTAATTTCCTTGAATTTCACGTTGTGTATGATATCTGGGACCACTTTAAACCGCTTAATATAAAACGGCTGTCTAGCATTTCAGTGAAACAAATTATTGGAAAAACCGAAATAAACCGGTTTTTAGGAACGTGTAACCGGTAACCGAAACCGTAAAAATTAAAACCGTAAAAAACCGAAACGAAACCGTTATCAACAGGAAGCGGTAACCGTAACCGAAACCGAAACGTTATATGTTTCGGTTTGAGCCCCTGGTTTGTACAGCCTAGATTCCCTAGAATTTTGTCTGCCTGAACGAGCGACTTGTCTCCGAGCTGTATATGAGCAATTTAGCCAGTGTAGTTCGACCCGCTAGCCTCGGGTCTGTAATGTGCACCACGCACTAGTGATACACGACCTCACGCCGGTACGATTCTCATACAGATCGAAACGGGCAGGGGTGGGAATTGGTTTTAATCAAAACATGCGAGCATAACTTTTGAAAGCTGAATGGCTGATTGCAATTAGCATACCATTGCTGCGTGTTTTGATTCTCCGAGGCATTGTCGGAGAATCAAAACACGCAGCAATGGCATGCATGTTTTGATTATGCAGCGCGTTTTTTAATAAAAAACGCGCTGCAGGGCCCTTGAGTACTGCAGCGCGAGCTTTGCTCCGTGTGCTCTGTGCTGGTGGGCGCTCGGAGCACGACGTCGGTCCACTCCCATGGAGCGAACCGACGTCATCAGCTTTCAAGCCGCGCCAAACGGCCCCTTCTCCTGTCCCAATGTCATCTGCAGAAGAAATCCGAAGGATAGGCTCCCGTTGGCTGGCGCGCGTCATCAAGAAACAAGGCTCCCATTGGCTCTTGTGCGGCGTAGTTCCAAAAAACGCCACCAGAGAAGCCCTCTCCATGGAGTCGCAGCACGCTTAGCGGCTCTGTCGCCAGGAAGAGATATGGCGGTGCGGGCCCGCCCGCAGAGCCTGCCCGGGCAAACTCCGGAGGAGTTGCACGGCCGAGCTCAGCGCGGCGTGGCCATTTCACGAGAGTGAGCGCTCTGCCGTCGGCTTTCGATATGTGGCCGTCCACGCCACCACGCCGTAGACAAACTAAGGGAGTGAAAGAACGACATCCATGATTTCGCATTCACAACTCATAAGACGTGCTAAGGTGTCCTCGAACTTTCTTTCTTTCCTCTTTCGTTAGTTTAGCTGCGCGAAAAAGACGATAAACGGGCAGATGTCAAGAACTTCGTGCTTGGCGTTTGCGCGTTTTTTAAACTCTTACCAAATTGCGTTTATAAGAAAGGCGATGTTTTCATCCAGGAGTAGGGGCGACTACGCGCCGAAATCTTCGTGCGAATCAGCGTTGTGGTTGGGCCTGCTCTACCGAAAAAAATCAAATTGTTTTCAGCGGTTAAAGAAAACAAGTCCTGTGAAGTTAGACAGATTTGCCGGTACAACAACCGACAGTTCTGAAATAGAGGTCCCACGCCCGTCGCCCTCCACCATCGATTAGCTCGCTTCGCCTAGCCGTCCAGCCCGCGACTCCAGCGATACAAAGCCATGTTGAGAATTAACCAGTACATGATTTTCCGGTAGTCTCCAAAACTTTTTTTAATCAACCTATTTGGAGCTTGTTGGAAGCCATAAATAGTCGTTTAATTTTTTTTCAATTTTAGTGTTGAGTGTCTGACTTAGGTGGCCCACTAATTTAGTAATCTTTGTTTTTTTAGGTCTGAACGGCATCTGACTACGGAAAACAATGTGAGTGTCACTCGAACCGGCATGTTTTCAATTGAGAATTTTTGGGAGGAAGAACAACAAAATTTGAGCAGAAAGTTGTGTTTTAGATAGCTGTACTTTTACATGTTAGGCACAAATAAAAACCTCATCAAGCATGAATACCCTTTCAGTGTCCGCTTAATCCCTTTAAGGCTTACTGAGTTTGATTCGCTCGTTTCGGGGCCGCCATACTCAGATGCAGACGACGGAGAAATGTTGCTTTGTGGTTTTCAAGGGTGAAATGTTTTCCTTTATAAAACAAAATAGCTTGAAAGTGCGTGAATGCCAGCACAAAAGACTGGATGGACCTTTTGTTCTAAGAGTGGTGGGTCTAAACGTCTTCAAAACTAGATTGAAGCTAACGCGCTAGTGCAGTGGCCGTGCAACATCCGGTTGAATCAAACGCACCATTTACAGCTGTGCTGAACTAGTTCAGCCTGTTCTGGTGGATCGAAGATACATATTTTTTTACATAAAAAACAAAAAGAGTTCCGCGAATTATTCATTCACTGCGCCAAGTAGTTCTTGAGGATTTGGTTGTTGGCGAACGAAACGCTGTCTTTACCTTTTCAAACGTGTGCATCTGAGTCAAATATTTAAAGCGATTCTATATGCTCAAAGATATATCATATTTTAACACATCAAGTGCTAATAAGTAATGTGCGACGAGGAGTGGAACGTTTTTACAACGAATCTTAAAAATGTATGGTTAACAGAAACAGAACACCTGTGCTGGACCTTCCTTTTAATGAAATTAAAGGATGGCGTTCGGAGTTTTTTTTCTGCCTCAGCACGTCGAATTTGACTGGATGAAGTTGGACTGATTGACAGTCCTTCTGAAATAATCTGCAACCCCCTCGGTTCGCCAGTAGCCTGCAGCATGTTTGAAATGTTTAGCTGAAACACATCTTCTTCTGGAGTCTTCAGATTCTAGATCGAACAACGCAATTCCAATTTTCAGATCTGGAAACCGCTTTGTTGCTTCGCAGACCTGGAGTGAAAGGCATTGAAAAAGTTGCATAAACGACGGTAATTAAGTGTTGTTTAGATGCAATAAACTGCGTTTGATAAATCAAATTGTATGCCATGAAATTGTACATGTATAATTGTTTTTGTTTTACCTAATTAGTGTATTAAAAACCGTAGCGAGCTCAGGAAATTTATGCGTACTGTGCATTTTATTCAAACCGCTAGTGAAATTAGAACAAATAGATGTATTATTTATGATATTTAATATATGTAGCTGACGGCAAGGATAGACAAAATATAAACATGAACAAGCTTGAAACATTTTAGCTTATGCTTATACAATGCTACTAACAACATGGTGAAACAAATCAATGATATATAATGGCGCAAGTGACAACGAATTTGCTATAAACTTTAATTACGAAACAATATCTTTAGAACATCACATCTTATTTTATTTGGCGTTACGCTCAGTGTCGTCAATATCTTATAGATGCCGTGGACAAAAACATCGAGTAGTACAATATCAATCAAAACATACTGCATTTAATTTAGCCAGTTAGTTTATTTCCCTACCTGTGTCACCGACATTAGCTCTAATGTTCTTTATTTGGTACTGACCACTGACCCATTAATTGATTCGTTGCCTCCTCTAGATGGCGTAAGTGACCACAAAGCACTTTACTGCTTTTTAAATATCAAGCCACCAATATTGGAGCCCATTACAAAACATACGGTTTTCTGACAAGGGACACAATGACATGAAAAATTCTCAGCTCTCGAAATTTGTCACTTTCAATAAGAAATTTAATTTTAATGATGTTAACAAATTTTCGAAACTATTAAAAAAAACTATCTCAGCTTGTCGAACATTACATCATGTGTGCGGCTATTCGAACTATTGCTTCTAATCCGTGGTTTAACCAATCACTCCGTCGCCTTTCGAACAAAAATAGGTTGTCTAGAAAAGCTAAAAGGTGAATACAATGCGGAATTCACTCAAGCATACTACCTGCTCCTCTCAATAAAAACACTTCTAAGGAAGCCTAAGCACATCTTCTTTCAGGTCATTTTACCAAACATGTTAATAAACAACCTCCGTCAGTATTGGAATGTTACTAATCAAAAAACATCTTCAGGCATCAAGCTAGTTGTCAGTTGCTGTGAATACATACTGATTTATGAGTGTGCCAGTATTTAGAACAGTGTATTTTTTAATGTCTTTACTGTATCCACGCCAATACCTGTGACCCCTTTTGTAACTTCTAATGTTTTCCCAATTTATTTGTTGTTGTAGACTTCTATGGCGTAAGCAGCATTCCTGAATAACTAAAAATGATATCATCATCTGTAATGAATAAAAGTAATAGCAAACTCTTAATCAGCAACGAATTTTCTTCTGGACAGTTTCTCACTAAACGTTTTCAGCCGTACCTGGAAATAGGAATGGTACACTCCAACCGGAAAATTAGTAAGTTTAATCCAGTCACAAAAGTCCGGCATTAAATCGTCTCCAATAAATTACCGCCCGACATCACTTACCAACATTTCCATCAAAATCACAGACCACATGAACTACAAGCACACAGTACGAATTCGTAACCAGAGCACAGCATAGCTTCCGCAAGCATCTTTGATTTGTGACTCAACTTATCTTTCTTACTAACTTCTTGCTAAAACTTCTTGGCTCTGGATTTTCTACTGACGCTGTTTCATTGACTTCTCCATAGCGTTCGCCAAACTTCCATATAATTGTCTATTGTCTAAAGCCTTCTCTCTTGTTATTAAAGATAGATATTCAAGTGATATCATAAATATAATATTTCCTTTGCCATGGCTCCCAATTTGTTCTTGCTAAAAACGGTGCTTTCTTTTCAACTCCCGTCATTCATTCGTTTTTTTTAATTATTGTGCTATTTTCCGACTAATAAAAAGTTCCAAGGATGATCATATTCTTCAGAATGACATTTACAATAGTGCTGAGTGGTGCCGTACATGGAAAATGTCTTTGAATGTTACCAAGTGCACGCATCTGTACTTAATGCTCCACTTTTCTGCCCATAACCACATTAGCATTTCACGTCACTGTCCTTTAGACTGCTAACCATTAAAATATCTAGGTGTGCATGAAACCGGTAACCTAGCCTTAAATATTCGTTTAGATAAAGCCATATCCTCAGCGACTCAATCGCTTGGTTATATCGGTTGTAATTTTAAATCTATCCATTCTCATATAAATATACTTCTTCATATCACACGTGTTCGTCCTAAACTAGAATATGCTTCATCTATATGACGCCCTCACAAATCTGGCCTAACTAGTGCAATCGAAGGGGCTCAAAATCGCACTGCTCGCTTTATTTTTTTCCGATTACTGAAGTTTTTCAATTTGTACTGCAAAAGTTACAACTATTTCTTCCTGATTTTTTCTGGCGTTGTAAATTTCCCCACTTTGCATTCTTCAGAGTTTTTTTATTCTGCGCATTTAAAAGAGTCCCTTCTTACTCTTTCCAGTTATATATCAGCAAGAATCGACCACTCACGCAGGTTTTCTGGCCCTAGACTACCTCCACAACCTTCTCTCCTACCAGGCAACATTGTAGACGGGAATGGCGTTCCCGATAGCACCGTAACTGTCACCGATAACATCACGTTTCTCCCCGCCCTAACCACCCACTCCCCACTTAAATGCCCCTCGGGGTCCTGAGGGTATTTTGAATAAATAAATACAAGTGAAATAGCGTGTGTAAATGAGGCCTTAGGCTTCAATTATACAGCAGTCCTTTCCCCTGTCGGCGAGGGCACAGGGCGGGGGCGAGGGCGAGGACACCGTGGGAGAGTGTTTTCGAACCAGTTTGGGACCCGAAGTGCGCCGCACGGTGATGTTCTATGTCTCCGGCAATGACGGAGGTTGCGGAGCGCCTGAGTCCCGCCTGAAGGGTGGGAGACCAAACCCAAAATAGGAAATTTTCCATAAATTGTCGAATTCTTAAAAGTTGGGTGGTCAAGGGCACTGCCGCGGGAGTTGGGATTGACCATAGCGTGCCCCAAAGACATTACCAACGAAGCTGTTCTCGGGAAGGAGAGGGACGACGCGGGTATTGTGTAATGTTTACGGCTCTTGCACAAGGGGCGTACAGAATTTTGGATTTGCCCCTGAGCTTCTGCTCATATTGGTGAGACCACATCAATTGCTTTGCGACGGACGTAAATACGATTTTAAGGAAGAACAGCAACGGAAAAAAATACTGTGGTAGATCATCGGCGAAGAAATATGGCGTAAGAAGTAAAGTATACGAAACGTCATCGCAGTAGGTCTTGTCGTTTTTGTTTCAAAAAGTAGAGATATATAAAATGTCTTCAAACACGCAATGTCGTTATTGCCGACCCAAACGCATGCTCCAACGAAGAAAACAGTTGGGGCGGCGCCCGTCGACGGCAATCGTACGCAACATTTAGTGATCGACGCCGCCACATAGTAGTCACAATCGCTCTTGCAATCGCTTTCGCTATCACCAATCTTCTAACATAGTTAGAAGATTGGTGATAGCGAAAAGGAAAGTGTGAAATTGAGCACAAAATTATAGATTCTAGCAGCTATACACTCTTAGGGGTTGAAAAGTTCGATGCTAAATTTGAAAGCTACAGAAAGGTTTCCAGGCTATGTGGAGTAAGCCACCGCTCATCGTGGAGGGCACAGCCGCCAGCATCCATCTATTTATGCAGCCATCGCCGGCAGTTACGTCGCCCCTGGTTCCAAAACTCCACCGTCCGCGCGCCGTCCCGATTTCGGCACGCCTTCAACGACGCTCGCGCTTCAACAGGGCGAGGAGCCGACTGTGTGTGTGGTACGTTTACGTAGTGGCCTAACGAGGTGCGTCCGTGGCCGAGGGCCTGCACGGGTGGTGGGCTGTGACAGAGTCGGGCGGCGATCTCCGGGCGGGGGACAGCCCACTTTGGAGACAGGGCAAGGCCCGCCTGGCACGCTGCGGTCGCTGGAACAAAGGGGAAGAATATAGACGACGGGAGATAGAAGAGGAGGAAGGGCTCTTGCTCGAAAACTTGGCGACGAGAGACGTTCGCGGTGGTAGAGAACGCAACGCCGAATCGGGTTACCGCCCAAGGGCATAGTCCGGATTTAGACCCGGTATTTGAATCTGGACGGAAACGTCCCCAGGATCCGGTGAGGACTTGCTCCTCTGTGGCGATCGGCATGCACCTTACAGTGGCAGCGTACTATTCCCAAACTTCATCGACGAGCTTTCCCAATCTGGAAGCCTCCAAGTTGGATCTCAATCAAATAATCCATTTCTGTTGAGAGCTATGCATTCTATTGTCACTTTTATCGCTAAAGAGGGGACTGTTGAACAGAAGTCGGCATTTAGGTCGCCCTCACTCACACTTACCTAACGCCTTCACTCCCCTTACACTCAAAGCTGCACTCACCCTCAGCCCCTCTCTCACCCTCATTCTCACTAACACTCACCCTCATTAAAGCTCACGGCCCTCACGCCCCTCACGGAATCACCGCCCACATGGCCCTCAAACACTCATGACCCTCAAGTCCCTTATATACTCACCGCCCTCACACCCCTCACACACTCATGGCCCTCACGCCCCTCACTTACTCATGGCCCTCAAACCCCTCACCGCCCTCACGACCCTAAGCCCCTCACGCACTCACCGCTCTCAAGCCCCTCAGGTAATCATGTGCCTCACGCCACTCACGCACTCACCGCCCTCACGGCTTTTACGCACTCATGGCCCTCTCGCCCCTCACGCACTCAGCACCCTCAGATCCCTCACGCAGTCATACCCCTTGCGCACTCACGGTCCTTAGAGCCCTCACAGCCCTCACGGTCCTCGCACCTCTCACGACCTCACGGTCCTCATTCACCCTCACACTCATGATATTTCTTGGTTCAGAAACTCACTCACCCTGACCTTACCCGTGAAGATGAGTTTGAGTGAGGGCCTTCATTAGTGAGGTTTGCTGAGGTATCTTGTGGAATCAGACTACAACGTTGCATGAGTGGCAGCCCAACGTGGAGCCTGATTTACATTCAGGCTGGCATTCCGATTCCGGTTCTGTTACTCAATTGATTCGGGCATTGCTTCCGCACTCCTTCACGGGGCGATCTCAGTTGCAGCATCGCTGAACGAGGTGCGTCATGATTTGTTTCCTTGACGATTAAGCAAGACCCTAGACGATGTCTTTGCTTGCAATCGCTTGTCCAAGTCAACCAGAAATTTACTTATCACACATGTGGAGGAGCACCTTGATTATCTGCTTTTCAGCGGCGCCGTCGGACGCCGACAGGTTTGCCCCTTAGGCTCTTGGTGCTGCGCATGTGTTCATGGTGAGTGGAAAATCCCCCACCCCGTGTGGCCGGCAGTGTTGGGTGTTCTCTTGCCTCAACTACGCCTTCGGCCGTCCTATTCCGGTTGGTGACATGCCATTGCATTTATTAGCGGATGTGACGCCCTCAACTACTTTTGTTTGCGTATCGTCGCAATATATTGAATTGATTATTTCGATTGTTCACGGTAGGTAAGTTTCTCTCTGCGAGTTTCGCAATCCTTCCATTCAGCACGGCGGTAGCACCTACTGCTGTTGGACCTTCAGATTGGGTGAGTTGGTTGTAAATGTTGGCCGACGTTGCAGCGCACTGAAAAAACAGTCACTCAAGCGTTCACACAAAAAAAGGAGCAAACAATACGTAGGACAAACTGTGTAGTGTCTTAATGACCACATTCCTGAACAAAGCGACAACATCGTCAACAGAAAATCTGGCCACATAGGAATACAGTGTCGGGACTGCGAGCGTGTGGCTCATTTCAACAGCGACACCGTGTTAGGCAAATGTGTCAACCAATTAACGAGCGAAATTGTCGAAACCGAGAAGATCATATGACTGGAGTGTGTTAGCACGCTGTTTATAATATTAACATATGAATGTATCGAGTATTTAGCCACAAGTTGGCCTAATCGCTTGAAGGAAATATTCTGGCTTTTTCTATATCGCCTTTTCTGTTCGAAAATTATCTCGAATTTAAGTATAAGCAGAAGCAGAACTTAATCACGCGATTAATCACACGCTTTCTTTTTCATCGATCCAAGCAAGAACATGCCATCACTTGTATCAACCTTATTGCCATTTCCATCTGCCAATCCCGGGTCCTGGCGTACTGCGTAAAAAGGAAATACATTCCTTTAGAGGTTTATGCTCTGTTCGGAGTACTAGAACCTTCTTGGGGACATGCAAAAAGAATCTGCAAGATCCTGAAATCTGAATACTGGAGACAGGATCGCCTGCTTCAAGACTGGCTGAGGATCATCGCTCAAAGAGAAGACGGATCCCACAATCAAG
Organism: Ixodes ricinus; assembly: GCA_037355805.1. Lineage (NCBI taxonomy): Eukaryota > Metazoa > Arthropoda > Arachnida > Ixodida > Ixodidae > Ixodes > Ixodes ricinus. Next base: position 22,408 of record JAZHYW010000812.1, on the reverse strand, counting down.
ACCGTCGGTATGCCGAATACGGGAAGTTGGCAAAACAGACTACAGAATTTCTGTGGCAGAGAGCGTGATTAAGCCTTCCTTCATCAAGGAAGAATTACGAAGCAGCAACAAATAGCAACGTCACGATTCTGGGGAACGTCCAACTACCGGAAAGCGTCAACCAGGTGCTGAAAAAAGCCCAAAGTTCAGCTACGAACCTTCCTTCAGTCGGCACCAGCTACTAGCCATGTTTCATCGTGTTGCAGGAAGCGCTGGAGAAGAGGATAGAGAGTGAGTCATCGGTGACGAAGTGGACAGCCTAAGTCGCACATTAAGTCTGAAACCCAGAGGAAAACCTGTTTCCAGAAAGTAGTCAATTGTTTGAAGCAGAGTGGTTTGACAATTGTACAAGCGGACAAGGAAGGCGGATTCGTGGTTATGGCTGAAGGCATGTTTCAAGACAAGGCGAAATCGGCAATAGAGAAGAATTTTAAGACAAGTAACTTTCGGCCTAAGCAACAGAAGACAGGAGCACTCAAGATGCTAACGGACCTGAACCTGAATAGCCTACGAAAGGCTGTTAACAAAGCAGAAAGTGGTGTTTTGGAAGTGTTCTTTTCCGAAAGACTCACAAACCAGAGTGCCCTCTGCGGGTAATAGTATGAGAGAAGCACTCGTGGCAAGTTCAAGTGAGCCGTTATTAACAGCGTCAACTGAACACGTTGGCATTTGATGATGCTTTTTTGTAAAACAACTCTAAGGATATAGTACAGTACATCAAGGACGGACCTATAACGGCCAGGTCAGCCTTCTCAGTGGATGTAGAAGACTTGTATTATTCAGTGCCACATGATGAACTCTTCAATGCTGTATGGGACAAGATCGAGGAATCCGGACGGTCCAAGTTCCAAAACTCGGCTAGCATCAACTGTGAGAAATTTCTAACCATCCTGGAATTCTATGTTAAGTCCTCAGCTGTCAGCCTTAATGACCAGTTCTTTAAACACAAAAATGGTATATGTATTGGGTCTTCTGTTGCCCCAGTGTTGTGCGATATTTATCTGGGCGAAATTTATAAACGTGTATCTGAGTAGCTTAAAGATGTACCTGTGCTTAAGGTTTACCAATACGTTGACGATTTTTTCGTTGTTTTAGGAGATTTGACTGGGACAAATGAAGTTGATTTTGCTTCAAAAATTATCGACGTTTTTATGTTCACTCGGGATGTTTAAAGTTCACTTGCGAATTTGCAAACCAGAATTGCATTCAGTTTTTAGATTTACAGCTTGATTTGTCTAGGCAACACTTGTGCTGGATGTAGAACCCACGATCCAAAAAAGTCTTTTGTCATTCGAAAGTGCCCACTCCAAACTTATAAAAAGAGGAATAGCTACAAATTGCTTACTGGCTGCCCTCACAAAAAGAGGCAAACACAAAATGTCAACCGCCTTCGATCAGCAGTTTAGGAAGTTGAAATCTGCAGGGTACCCTAACATGCTACTTTCAAGCGTTTGCGAGAGCCTATTACAGAAACTTAAAGGATCACAGAATAAAAAACGTACTCAAGAACAGATCAACAAAAAAAGAGTGCAAGTTGTGCCTTATATGCACAAGGTATCGCGTAATTTAAAAAAAAAGATAGCTGGTAAATGTGGTATTAATCTCCTTTTTCGGCGCCCTGCAAGCTTGGCAAGATATGTCCTATGCTTACAAGGAAAAAAGTGATCAATGCGAAAAAAGACATGCCGTCATGTACAGTAACTGCATAAGTGGGGTTGTTTATGAAATTCCTTTTAGCTGTGGCCGCATTTACATTGGGCAAACGGGTCGGTGTTTCAATGAGAGAGCGCGCGAACATAATCTGTCTGTAAAAAGCAATTTGGGTGGTCATCTTGCTGAGCACGTTAAACGATGTGAGTGTAAACCGCTTTTGAATTTGACGAAATTCCTAAAGAAAGCAAAGGACAAGACAGAGAGGGAAATTATCGAGGCGTTTTTTATCAAAAAAGAGGGTGACAAGTGCGTCAGCATGCCGTCGGTGAGTCTCATTGACAAAGAATTATTTTTTCTTGATGGTTTTATCTGAATAAAGGCGCGTGGTATGCATATAATCGTAATGTAATTTTTTTATGTTCGCTGGCGATGGTATATATTGCTTGGTTGGATGATGAAATAAACTTAGGTGGAAGTAAGCGCCAGTCCTGTTGTACGTGTGCCTTCTTTGTTGTCCTTCTCAAGTTTGCTCTATTTTAATCCTGTCACGCAATAAAAATTTGTTGGTGAGCGCTGTGTGAGTTTTGTTTCTTGTGTGTGTGGAAAGCTTGAGTGACAGTTTTTTTAGTGCGCCGCAACGCCGGCCAACATGCACGTACTGCATTGGAAAGTTATTCCCGACTTAATTTTGTCCAAGGAGAGCCTTGCTTTTTAGTTGTACTCCTCGCTCGCCCCCCCCCCCCCCCCCCCCCCCAGGCTTTGCTTGATTAATCGGTCCGCTCTTCCATTATCTGCGTCAACAGAGTTCGTGTTGACAATATGCGCTCGTGTGGTTCCGGCCGCTATGATGCAGTAGCTTATGGTCAGATGAAACATTTTGGAACTAATTCACTCAAGTGTCACCAGATAATCGACGACTGTTGTGAATGCATCGAAATGCCGAGAGACAGGTTGACGCGATTGTCAAGTTCCGCTTGTCTCTGGCTCTAGAGTCGGGAGCTTGATTCCCTTTAAAGGGCCCATGAAACGAATTTTGGGTTTGGATAAATCATTTTAGATTTGGATTTTACTAATAGCACATCGTTCAGTGGGCCAAAAGAAAAAGGGTAGAAAGTCAAAAGCCTGACTTTCAGTGAGAAAATTTGAAAACACAGCGGACTATTTCGTACCTTCTCCCCTTCGTAAGCTCTCTGCCTTTTCTCTGGGATACCTCCATGGTCCCAAAAGCGCGTCATCGGATCCAAACGCACGTCACACGAAACCGGACCTCACTTAATCCCTTCACCCCTAAGCTGTCATTGCGGAGGAAGCTACGCGCTTGCCGGACCAATCAGCTGCCTCCCTTTCATCAGCTGACCTCATTCTCTACGCGTGGGTATGCGCGAGAGAGCGTCATCACGTGGTTAAAGGTTGGCTTGCCCAACCAGCATGTAGCTTCTACTGCACTGTCAGCTTCGGGTTGAACGGGTTGGGGAAAGCAATGTTTGTCTGAATTTGGAGCGACGGGCTAATCTTCTAGGAAGACAATGGCTCTGTCCGGGTACACAAACCAGATTCCGAGCAAGAGGCGGCTCCCTCTTTTCGTCTTCTTGAACTGTTTGGTGGAATGCGTGATTTATGAGTTGAGGTGGAAAGCTAAACAGGAAAAAGTTGGAAAAACGTTTCATGACCCCTTTAATTGCGTGCAGTTTCTTCTGGATCTTCACTCCGCCATATGTGCCGCGGGCGGAGATTACTATCTAGTTGTTGTCCTAGACACCGTCCTTTAGGTCATCCAGGACGTCGTCCATGATATCCTTAGGAGTCGTCCTTGAGGTCGTCTGACCATAGTACAGCTTCGCTGATCTTCCTTCTTCACCAGAGTTGAAAGGTTGAAGATTTGTTTCTTAAGGAATTCGTAAGAATTACGCAATACATTGACATTCACAAGTTAGTTGAAGTCAGTATAAACAATAACCAATGATTAAAATTTATAATTTTTTGTTAATTTATATATTGACGGGCAATTTTGCCTGATTTCAAAAATTTGCTCCGTGTCTGCACTGATAACAAAAATAAAACAATGGATAACAATATTGTGCGATATATTGTAAAAACAAATACAAAACTAATCACTTCGACACTTTTTGTGTCGTTTATATGAGTATTCTGTTGGTAAAAAAATTTTGCTTGTGTCTCTGAAAGTTTTTATTTGACGTGACTCGTAAATATATTTTGCATATAACTATTTTATTGTATTTTTTAATATTTTGAGTACAGGTCGCAAACCTCTTGTAAAATAAGTAGTACAGAATGATACTGCATGAATGCTTTGGTGTTAAATTAACACCTATACAAATTAGTAGTGCGAAGGTTGGACAATCTCAATGCCCCGAGCTTCGAAATTTTACATCTAAGGTAGGAAATCAGCTAGGAGTGCTCGAATGACTGAATGATCCTCCAAAGATCATGACTTCAAAATACAGTTCTGCCTGAAGATGAAAATGAATTCCGCACCACGATTGCGCGATGTGACGTCAAGGCACTCGTGAAAAACTTTCCACCTCAGTGTCGCCACACTGTCCAGTAAATATTTTTTTTTCTTTTAGCAGAAACGCCTAAGATATTTCCAGCATGGCGGGCTATTCACCCGCTATTTTTTCCGCTCGTTTCCAAACTACGTTGCTACATATCATTCCCAATGGCGAACACCACTACAAGATTTGAAAGCAAAAAATCCCCAATTCTCACCTTCCAATTCAACGTATCTTTGTCATCGTAACTCAGGGCACATCCCGATGCTTGGTAACCTTTGAATTTGGTGTGCTGGGGACTCTCATAGCCAGAAACATTATAGTCGTGCTGTGCATCGCATGCCTGTTAAATAAACAAATATGTTTGGTATAAACAATATATGAGTCATTTTGCGCATATATATATATATATATATATATATATATATATTGTGTTTCTTCCGAGACGCTCAGAAGATACCCATACAGCGTACCACAGAAACGACTATCTGGGGACTAATAAGCTTTTGCACCATGGCTTGAATCATAGCCGAAGTACTCTGTATTTTCTGGTGGGTTTATCTGCTGTACCACAAAAATATAAATTTTTCAGACTTAAGCCAGAAATATTATGTGTGAACCGAACTAACAGAAGTGACGCCTAATTCTGGCATTTTCTTGGTAACTTAAGTCTAAAGAAGTCAGCTGACATGCGAATTACCGTGCAGTGAAGATTAACTCGCGCATTTGTTTCACAATTGTTAACCAAAATACTCAGATCAGGCTGATACATAAGAAGTTCGGTTATATATTTGGTGTTTGAGATATTTCAAGCACATAGTTTGTAAAAAAAGACGAGTTGCGCAAAAACCAATCTTGTCGAGTACCGGTGCATTTTAGTTTACTCTATAAAAAGTTTGAATAACTTGAGATTCTTGGATTCTTTATGTGTGCAGAAATACATTATATTTTTCAGAGCGCCGCTCTCAGGCGCCCGTTTCCGTCTTGAGCGGCGTCGCCGTCGCCGCCTCCGTCGGCGTAATTGCGCTGTGCATTATGGGACGCGTGACGTTACTGGTGACATCCTTGACGACGTGATCAGTGACGACGCCAAAGAAGTACTCAGTGATGAGGACGTGATCAGCGACGTCAATATTGACGTCATCGGTGCCGATGACGATGACGTCATCCCTGACGTCACTGTTGATGACGGTGACGATGACGTCATCGTCATCGTCCCGTGACCTCACAGGGGTCACGTGACCCCCTTGAAGTCACGTGACTGTCGTGAGGCGACGGCGACGCCGCTCGGAGGGAGGAGTAGTAGACGAGGATGAGGAGGTGAGGAGGAGGGAGAAGGGGTGTACTATGCCCTCACTACCCTTCCCTCCTCCATTATTTTACATCGTACATTATTACAAAACATTATACATTATTTCTTTTTAGACCGCAGCTCTAAGGCGCCCGTCTCCGGCTTGAGCGGCGTCGGCGTCGCCGTCGGTGTAGGCGTAACTGCGTGGTGCATTATGGGTAAATTTTCCCGCTAAAGTTAGCGAAAAAAATTGCCTCGCTTAACCTAACGGATAAATTCCCCGCTAAAATTAGCGGAATAATTTCCCCGCTAAGTTCAGCGGAAAAATTTCCCCGCTAAATTTAGCAGAACAATTTTCCCCTTAATGGGAGGCGAGCAGGAGAGGAGGAGGGGAATAGCCTTCTTTACACACTTTCCCCTCCTCCTCGTCAAGAGCTGCGCTCTAATTCTGCGTTACAGGGGATTGTAAACGTCTCATTTTTTTTCTACTGAGACACCCCGAATAATTTTTACCTTTCGAATTAAATATTTGGCAAGCATGGAAATAAAAAGATAAAAAAAATCATTCGTGTAAGCTGTTTGTCCCGCACCTCCTTCAAGAAGTAGAGAAGAAGGAAACTATTTTTTTTTTGCATTAGAGTATAATTGTAAGCAAAATGCGAACCTGTGCTTTGACAGCTAGGCACACCAAAGCGTTTATGCTAAACTCAGTTCAATTATAGCAACAAGAATGTGTCCAAAATATTTAGCTTGACTCTATCAAAAACATGTAATTACGCTCCTCGGCAGTTAGATGTTCTGCGGCATTTAAAACTGAGATGAGGTGCGCTCTAAACAAGCGCACATTATATTGAAACATTAAATTCGAGGAGACAAACTCGCCTACTACCAAGAGTGTCTCACACTCGCGCCTGGACAGTTTCTTACAGTTTATTAAACATCAGAAAATGGCGTCCTCGCTGTTATTTATTGCACAAAGGCACGCATGGCACTCGTTACAAGTAAACGAATTAATTTATATTCAATACTTTCTTGTATTTCTGTAATAACTTGAATTCAAATTTAGGAAGTAATCCGAAGGATATCTCATCAATTTAGTTAGTAATGAACTAACTTGTGCCCGCTATTTATATAATGTCATATTACTATTAAACTACTCCTCAAGATTTTTCAACAATATGAGTATCGTTTTCTGGTCACAAAAACAGCTTCCCCGCCAAATTTAGCGAAAAAATTGACGCCACCAAAGCAGTTTTCCCACTTAATGTAATTTAAACGAATTGACACAAAGACCTGAGCATCAGTTCAGTCTTCCAGATAAATTTAAATAAAAATTGATGTCACGAAAAATTGTGCGCCCGTTCCCCCTCCCACTGAAAAATAACAGTAATGTGCTCTAGTTCTTGACAGTCGAGACAAAACACCTCTCCTTTGCGCAGCGATGAATGCTATCGCATCCAGATATAATCACCCCTGCGTTTAATATTTTCCCCTCCCCATCCTAGTGGCGCCGTCTTTTTTTACAAGTTTCCTAATGAGGAATTTTGAACATAGTCTCCTACATGAGGATGGTTTACCAAAATGTGGTGGATTAAGAACATAACTGTTTTTTTTTTGTTTCGGCGATTCTAGTACAGTAATGAACAGTAGAAAATGCCTGTTTCGAAACCGTAAAAAAATTATTTGCTTTAAACTTTTTGATGGTGAGAAATCTAAGATTTTATTTTCAAGTAGCGATTCATTAATTTTATTTACACCTAATCAAGTAGTGGAATTGAACTCTTTTAACCAAGAGTGGTTGTAATCGTAACTAATTAATTTTAAATTAACGCGTACAATACACATTGCAGCAAACAGAATATAACCCCTGAACACCTTTTCAGGGCAGACATATGCACCACCAAATCTCTGACTGGTCGTACGGCGTGCCAAAAAGACGGCAGAATCAGATCACACACCGTACGACCACGAACTCAAGCAAATGCATTGACGGCGCCTAAAGGAATTGGGCAGCCTTTCGGAAGCGTTGTACCACCCGTCGGACATTTTGTCACATATAGGTATTGCTTCGCCGCGCCCCATGTAAATATTGCCGGCTAAGTGTCAAACAAAAAGAATTGGCAAGAACTTTAATACGCGTTTCCGGATATGCTGAAAGCAGTTCTTTCAATGTTGAACTGATTCACGCAAAAAAGGTAGTACCAGCAGGCCACAAATAAGCAGTTCCACAAAAGGTTCAAGGGAATTCCACTCCAAGAAGATGCTGTAGAGAAGTTGGACACACGTAAATACATGAAACTAAAAGGTACAGTGCGCAGCAATATGAAAAACCCATTGGAAGCGCGTGGCCGAGGCAATGGCTGGCGGGGGCGTTGCGAGTGCTCTGGGCATTCGGCTTCGAGAGGAGGACGCTCACTCGAGCCTCGGCTAAAGCGCAACGCGCTTATCAGTTTGTGCTGAGCCGCGAGGGAGCGTCCTCTCCTTGGAGCAGAATGGAATTGCCCAAAGCGCTCGCAGCGCCCCCGCCAGCCACCACCTCGGTCACGCGGTTTCAGTGGGTCCTTCATATTGCAGCGCAATGTGCCTGCATCAGAAAATAAAAGAAACTCGATATGGCACGCAACTCGTTTTAAATGCGAGTCCAAAAGAATTATGATGTTGTGGCTATAGCTTTCTTGGCATGTGTCGAGGGTGTGCAAAATGGTGATCAACATAACACATTCAAATGCGTAGCATAAAGAGGATTACACGTTTTATCACGCTAACAATAACCGAAAATGAAAGAACAAACATCCAGAATGCTAAGGCCCCACTCCGTTTATTTTAATTTTATATTTCTCTTTCATAAGCCACCAAACGCCCTATATTAACATAAACGGATGCATATGACATAAAGATAATCACTGTCAATATGGTAAAAGTATATTTCGAAAGTGTGTATTTGTTTTCAGCTATGGGAGTGCGAGTCCCGCCATCGTTCTTGTTTACTTTGTTTCGGACAATCATAACCTTTAGGTGCGCGACGGTCTCTTAACAACCATCGTTGTGAGTGATAAATAATGCATGCAGCATGCCCTGTGATGATTGGCCAACTTAAAAAAAAATCGAAAATAAGACGCGACAATTTGGAAGGACCATAAAGTTTCTTGAACATTGTCTAATGTTTTAGAGTTTTTTTACAAGTTTTTTCAGAACCAACTAGCCCAGCTCTTAACTATTATACAGATATTTCGTCCTTGGTTGAGGTTACACAGATATTTGACATATAAAGGTGCAAGACTCTTGGTTCTGTTTGAGTAACTTACGTCGTATAGTTCACCAACGGAAACATTTCTGCATTGCATGCCGTAAGCAAACGAATGACTGGGGTTTGCTCTCATGAACCACCACACATGCATTGAGAAAGATATCATCAGTGATGATCTGCTGAACACATCCCTGTGGCTTTTGACGTAGGTTAGTGCGTCTGCCTGTAGAAAATGAACCAATACAGTTGTGAAATGGTGAGAAACGGATACACATATCTGCTGTCAAGGATAGTGTATATCATCAGCTAATGTATAATCGCCTTTTTTTGTTTCGCGACAAACTCAATTGCGGCATCTACTCGGTAGCCCTGTCAAACTTCCGCGCCGGGTTCATTTCTTAATTTTTATACATCATTATTTTCACCATAAGGGGGACTTTTGCCTAAGAATTGCATGATCAACCATTTTCCAATAATAGCGCGTAGATTTTATCTCACAAACAATGTGATACTTTCCGTCTAGTTGGGAACCGGAATGGTTTGAGGGCTGTTTGTACACTTGCCCCAACATGTTTCAACTCGCGCTAGAAAAACTGAAGTTCAAAAGCGCCCCCCCTCCCCCCCGCCCGGCCCCTCTTTCCTTTTCCGTCTCGATCTGTGGTAGAAGTAAATTGTGTTGGATTATACAACACCTCCACTGCTTCCGCAAGTCTTACCCTACAAGTGAGGAACGCTGCAAACTTTCCCCCACAAGCGCCAAATTCACAGGACAAGTATACTCTAGAATTCACGTCTAACTCGTTTCTTCATTTTCCCTTTCACTTAAATCTACATATTTACTACGAAATCGTATACCTACGTGTAGAAGGAAGGGGGGGGGCGGATGCGTAGTTTTTTTTAATTTTGTACAATGAAATATCAGTTGTTTTCGAAACAATTTCTAACTGACGCACTGAATCCCTCAATAACCACGCGTCCCGCGGCTTGCGGGACTGTCCCGCATTTAGGGCTCCCGCATCCCGCGAGAAATTCCCAAATCTTCAAAATGTCCCGCGTATTACACTGTCGTAAGATTTACTCCTCAACTCATGGTGCTACGGAACAACGTGGCATAGGGAAGGGCGGAGGTCGCTAGCAATCGTGTGAATTGAAATGGTACATAATTTTCTATTCAAGCATTGCGGGAAGCGACCGTCGTTCTTGCAAGAGGACCGACGCGCATGCGACGTTGTGTCTCTCCCTTTGGTCGCAAAATATTGTAAAGAAATGTATCGCCAAAAGTTTAAATATAATATTTGTATTTTTTTTACCTTGCCGTGTCAGTGCGAAAGGTTTGCTGTGTATTTTTTTAGTGAAGGCAGCCACACTTACAATGGCCGAAAAAGTACACAATGTTAAAAATTTGTGTATGACCATGTTGACAAAAAAAGCGATGGCAGGGAACGATAACACGAAAGTTATTTACTGTTTCTTATTTCTATTCCATGCATTTTTTTCTGATACAGTCGATTTGTATATTTTAGCTGCGACACATTTATTAACATCTTTGGCATTCAAAATAATTTATCACTGGGAGTGGAAATTATTTGAGCTTAATTGCTGCAATGCAATTAGCATGCATATAAACAGTACAGGATAATAATGTGTTAACAAAACGTCGGGTCCTTCCCCCCCCCCCTTCCCCACCACTCGGCCCCGCGTGTCCCGCATCTCACTAGCAGGAAGGTGGTCACCTTAAATGACGCCGGTTCTCGTCTCGATCCTATCGCAGTTACAAAGCGGCATCCTAAATCTCACTCTCTCCAGTGTTGTGGGATAAACGTTCTTCTCCGAGAAGACTGCGTTTCGCTTAGCCACGCGATCAAGCAGAATGGCAAGACATGAGTTGCAGTGATTGATAGAGGGGTACGCATCTCCAGTCGGAGCTTCCGTACAACAAAATTTAATGCGATTTTTGCTGTTGAGAGGCGAGAGTCTGATCGTGCACGTAACTCTTTAAGAAAAAGCAATTGCTTGTCGATCAAAATAAATACAATTATCTTTCAAAATGGCCATCGTGGACCCGAAATGTTGTCATTGACGGGTGATTAAGGACCTTTAATTATAGGCAGAACCTGGCATCCGTCTCCTCTATGCAAAGTGTAATGAAAGTCCCGGGACCACAAAATACTCAAAAGTTCTCGATCAATAGGAAGGCATTGTCAAAGCGGGCGCTGTAATTTTAGTGGGCAAACAAAAGGGTTGCCATGGCATTTCTTATGTTAACGCAATGATTTGACCGGTAAAAAATAGCGTCACGTCCAGTGTCTCTTCGAAGCTACAACATATTTTTTTACTTTCACCACTCATTGCTTTGGCGTACTAGCCTTTGCGCAAATCTAAGACAGGGCCTTAGTTTAGTGGTTATTCGGCTTCTACTTTGACGATTTCGACGCACCAGGGGCATTCATGTCTTTTGTCATTACGCCTTTAGCATGTCGAGCTTGTAGCCGTCGCTTCAGCACGTAGTTTCAAATTGGAGGGTTCCCAACTTGGCTGAAGTAAGCTTCGTCCGCGCTCGACCAAAACTGGCCCCGAGACGGCCGACAGACTATTTCAAAAGTAAGCTATCCGGGTTATAATTCGCGTTTGGATAAGCTTTCCTTGGACTCATGCTCATCACAATTTAAAAATATAAAATATGCTTTGCATATGCATCCTCCTGTACAAAACGCTTGTTATTGACAACGGCCTTTTGTTTTTACTGTCTTGACATATGTGAATTTCATTATTTAAGAGGTAAAACATAGATCATCCCTGCCATCATTTACACAACAGGAAATATGAGGCAATAATTACTTTGTTCAATGACTCTTTAGTCTCTTTTTCACCATAAATGCGAGTGGAGGAGAGCTCATGAAGTGTTAACTTCGATTTTGCAGTGCTTCGCTTGCACTGATTGTGAAACGAAGTGTATGACACGTGGGGTACGTTTCGGCGGTGCACGCGTCGACGTGATAACTAGTTTGTGCTACGTTGTCAAGGTTAGCGTAACTTCTGGAGGGTTCAACTCTATCAAAGCTGGGGTGAGCGCGTGCAAACGAGAGCCAACACGAGGCATTGTGCTCTTGTTCTAGTTATCTGAATGAGCTGATCCAGTGCGCTGAAAAAAGTCAACAGCTAGGGCTCGGGAGGGGAACAACTCTTCTGTTTCCACACGCATATCAACTTAGCAACTTAACTACACCCCTGTATGCGTTGCGAGCTGTAGCAATTTCAAATTTCCACCAAGAAAAACGCGATAGTCGGTGACAGTTTAAAAGTAAACGCTGGGGAGGGTGCCGCCTCCACTCGAGTGTTCACTCTGCCAAATCGGAAGGAGATGGGAGGCGCTTCCACTACATGTCACCGACCATAACTAACGTGCTCAATTTCAAAAATCATAGTCATGTTCAGCAAATCCCACGCCGAACACAAAATGCACGCTTCCTTCGAATTGTGTGCATGTTTATGAGGCAAAAAGCGTAGTGCCTTTTCCCTTACATCGATTTAGCGACTAAGCCAAAAATATTTTGCAAGTGGCTGGGGGGCCCACTGGAAAATATTCTCCCTCTACCTACGTCATTGGTGTGTTGTCGGCTGTACGTGATCTTGAAAATCTTAAAAAACTCGCTGTACTGAGCCGCGCAACACGGCAAGTAATTCAGGCCAAACCGGAAAAAAACAATATTTTTTTAGCGAAAAAACAAACAAACTTAAAACAAATATCCAGTGATTGATTAATGTCTTCAAAAAAATCAAGTTATATTAAGATGTCGAACAACGCGTTCGAGGGAAAAGATGGGCATAAATCGATGTACATTTCAATCAGCAAACAAAGGTTGTCACGGAACGCGTAACAGGAAAAGAAGCTGGAACATTGTCTGCCCCTTCAAAAAAATGACCGCATCTCCACGTGGTGAATGATGTTGATTGGGGCGAAGCTCGGGTGGTGCTGATGATACTGATTTTGGTCATAGGTATTGCTGCTTGCTGTCGGCATTGACGCTTTGCCGCCGCTTCCCGAGCTCTCAACTCCGGGTCCGCTTGGCGTTTTTGACGCTGTGCAGCAGCATCTCGCGCCCTGGTCTCCGGAGCAGCTTGCTGTCTACGTAGACGCTGAGGCGCTGCATGCCGAGCTTTTTGGTCATTTTCATTCATGGCAGTAGGAGAATGTGTGGTTTTCTTGTTTTTCTTTTTTAAGCAGACAGATGGGATGGCACCTCAGAACCCCCTACTCTTTTTTTTCTTCTTTTTCTTTTTTCATAATTTTTTTCGTCTTTCTTAATTTTTTTTTGCCCTACACGAGCACGTGAGCATGTGCTCAGGTGCTCGTGAGCATGTGATCTCACGAGCAGAAGCACGAGCACCCGACGCCGGCCTACGGCGGACGGACATACGGACATGTCTAGCCCCTAAGGAGCTTCGCCCCTAAAAATTGACTTCAAACGGCGTACGGAGCACGATACCTCCAGTAATGACCACGGTAGCGACACCGGCCACAAACAAATGAACGTTAAACGAGTTGGGTCAAAATCGAAACTTTGTGCTTCTGTCGTATAGTTTCCCAATCCAAAGCCACAGCCATTGCTTCGATCGAATCCAAAGCTACAAGCAGCTTCGGGATTCTCGTCCGTCCGTGCAGAAAAGGGCCTTTTTCAACTTTCAACGTGCGTGGATGAAATCATAGTTTAGGTAAGTTTTGCCAATTTTATATTCATATTGCATGCCAGAGGAATATCTACACATGCTGGGAGATCTTCCGAACACCGTAGCTCACGTTACCGTAGCTCACGTTACCGCTGGCCGGAGGCGGCGTCGCGTAACAGTTCTGAGGAATGCTGGCTGCCTTCAGCCAAACGATCGCCATCACTTGTAAAGGCTGTTCGATGAAACCTTGCGTTAACACTAGCCGCTATCTTGAGAATTCCTTGAAGGGTCTGTGATATAGGAGCACTGCAAAGATGCTGATCATATTGTTTCGAAAGTTCGCATTGCTATCGGTGAGTCAATTTGGACACGCTGTAAAGTTGTGCCAGTCGCTCTAAAGTGATGGTTTGTGCTGTCAAACTCTAAAATACGGATCTTTGAACAAAATCCTTGGATGTGTTGGGGAGGGCGAAAGCGTGAAGAATTAGATGGCTTTTAATTTGACGTGTCGTCTCGTCCTTTCTCGCGCTTCCGATGGCGTAGCTCAAAACTCTCGGTCAGGGAGCACTGGCGTTTTGCGCGGCGTCCAGCGGGATGGCACGATTTGGGTGACTGTGAGGCGCTGGTGTTTAGCGGGTTGCGGCGGGTAGATATAACACGCTCCTAGCTCGGCGTCGTCGTACCACTCGCGTACGGCGTGTGCCCGGCGCCCACCTGTTGTGCGTGTCGTCGGTGTTGAGGCGCGTGGGCCTAGAGTTGCTTAAAATTGTTGACAGGATCCTGTTGATCTCATAGTTTCATTTGTTTTCTCCCTTACGGGCCCCTGCATATATGTCTAGCCTTGCGAGCCACCCAGAGTACTACTACTGTCGCTCACAACGATTATTGATGTTTGCCTTAGTGGCTGTTTTAATTTACCCCGTTCATATTCATGACTTCCAGAACCCACGGGTCCACATGTAGTATGCATTGGTGAGGAAAAATGTTGAATGATTTGATAATTTTTTTTGATCTGGTATAGAATGTGTAGTGGTACGAAGGTTGCAGTGGAAACTTGCACACCTTGCAGCCGCTCTCGCTTTTACAGTAGAGACAAATTGAAATTAAGGAGATCCAACTTTGAATATGATGGCTATCTAGTTGAACACTTAGATACTTGAGGTTCTGTCAATGTTGAAGGCAGTCTCTTAAAACATATTTGGAACCATGATCAAGACCCAATGATGGGTACAATTGTAGTCTAATGGCTAGTCCACACAGTTGCTATTGACAAGGACTCAGTACGACAAAAGTAGTCTATTTAAGCCTCTATGTGACGGCTTTTGACCGTGCTGCGCAGCAGCAATGGCAGTTGTAGCAGCTTAAATTCTGTTTTGTTCAACTCGGTCGTAGTCGGTTGCAATAATGTAAACAAGCTTTAACACCTCTTAGGTGCATTAAACTAAAAGTAGCTTCAGGATAATCTTGTGCAGTTTACTACCCCACAAGTATTTCGATCACAACCTCGGTTTTAATTTTTGATCTGTATCCCAGCCCAACGGAACGTCAAGAGGCTTTCTGTTGCTGTGCATGTGCCTATCGCGCGAGCTGTACTATATATAGTTGATATTTAATTTGTTTTTAGGTTCCCCGGATTTCGTAAGGTACCCATAGGTATCTCAGCTCGTCATTCACACAGTTCTTAATACAATTACTTCATGCAGAAGCTCAATTTCATTATTTGGTGGAGTTTAATGGTGGTGTCATCATGGCATTTGCAGTGTCGACGACAAGAAAAGCGTAATGTGGAACGGTTTTTTTGTTGTTGATCTGTGAAGCAAGTTCTGGTTTATGTTGTGTTCCAGAATGTCCGTCGGAGTCTTATTCATGGTGTTGTAAGAAGTGCATATGATGACAATAAAACTGCAGGTGACTTGAAGCTGCCAGTCCGGACAGCAGCTATGAACTAAGCAATGGCCTGCAGACATATCAGCCCCACCCGTTCTACTACTGCCATTCGAGACAGGATGATTTGTAAAAGGTGAAAGATGTCCCATGCACTGCTTTCGCAAGGCCCTGCTGGTATCTATTTGACATTTTGTTTTTCTCAACAAACAACACCATTACATGCTGTAAAATACCGAACAAGCCCCCACTCTAACTTGGAGATAATCACAGAGAGCTGGGGGATGGGCGCTTGGTAGGTACGATAGCGAAGGTGTTCATGGTCAGGTGGTCCCTTGCTTGGTCTGACCACGGAATTACGAATAGCTGCCATTTGCGGTGCTAGTTGATTGCGCGAACGCAAAAAAGAAATGCGTCGAGTTTTTTAGTTTGTTTTTTCTTTACAAAGAAGCATCTCAAAAGGTGCCCGATTATGCATTGTCTTGTCTTTGTTACTAAAGCCTTCAATTTACTCAACAGAGTTGAAACAAAAGAGCAATTGATCTTTTCTTGTGCAATATTGCCGGTGGAAATGAAAAGTAAGCTGGGGAGTGGGAACAAAAGAGCAACCCTACTTTTCTGGGGCACAACTTTCTTTGGCAATGAAAAGAAAGCTAGGGAGGGAGAGGCAGGCAGTGATAATGGCACACCACGTAGTTCTGAACTTATTTTGGCCTCGGTTTCAGTTTGGGTTGCGGCGTGTCAACAACGCAGTTGCTAGAGTGCCTTTTTTTTGTACGAGGTTCGCAGTTAAAGGAGCTGAATCCGGATTGTCGAGTATGCAGGCACATTCACGTCTCTTTACTTTCGGGTTACCCTGCAGCGCCCGAAGGCATTGTTGCAGTTGGGGAGGGCGGGGGGGATAAATAGTCAGTCGTCAAGGTAGAAATACACCCGCGCATATGCACCAGAAAAACAAGAAGGACAAGCACGCAGGAAAACACATTCATAAGCAAAAGCGAGCCCAGAATATGATAAGAGCCGCATTCGTTGCTCGCATTCTAGGTGCCTGCCGACGTTTCATGTTTTTAAACGCAAGCCATCGCTTTGATGGAAGGACTGACGGACTTGCAAGGTTAATTTCACCATGGTCAATCTCCTAGAATTTTAGATGTCTTGTAACTGACGCAGATAGGCAGCGTCGATTCAAGAAATGCTGGAAGTTTCATCATCGTAGACAAGCGCGGAAAAAAATAGACAGGGGCAGGAAGTTGGCGTATACACTGGCGAACTCGCGACTAACATTTAATGAAAATACAATTTATTATATAGCCGAAAACAACGTCTGTCATTATTACAACCGGCGTAACCCTCTATCAAGGAATTCATTATTCTTTTGCCGATGAGGTTATGGATCTGTCACGTGTACACCTAGTGGCATTAAATTTAATCTAGACCGCCTCGTGTAGCTCTCTAGATACTTTATGTAGGTATCTGGTGAAACATTTTATGTCTTCAAACTACTGGGAGCAAAGGCATAGGCTGCAGTGCCTGGCCAGATGTCCTGATGAAAATTGCTTGTGTTGCCGCGTCATGTTCCCGGGTGCAATCGTTAAAACATCAGCCTGTCTGACAAGTGCGTACAGAAGCATATGACGTTGGGATCTCGTACACAACTCCGGTCGGGCATTCTGTCTATTTTTTGTGGTGTTTTATTTTGCATTTGTTTTTTGCAAGAGAAAAGATAGCGGCTGCAGCGGTCAGTGCACTGCAGCTGCTGCCCTTGCTCCCGTTATTTGATGATCCAAAATGTTTGACCAGATACCCAGATAAGTATCTCGAAAGCTACATGAGGCATTTTTGGATGGAAGTCAGAGGCACGAGGTGTACAAGTGATACATCCATACCCTTATCAGCAAAAGAATATGAATTCCTTGATAGAGAACTAGAAGTGTTGCAGTCATGAGTGACGTTTTCCACGGCAATTTAACAATTTTTTTTCAATAACTGTTAGTTGCGACTGCACCATTGTTTACATCAATTTCTTGTCCCTACCTTTCCTTCGGCGCTTGTCTACAATTATGAGCCAACTTACCAAACTTGCCACATTAATGAATTCCATCAGCGCTGCAGTGCTTTGAGGTCACTGATAAGTAAACTTTTCTGGCGCTGAACCATCATCACGCGGGCGTGACATACTGAAATAGAAGCACGCACACGCCACGGCTCAGTCACACTTTATAGGATCGTATTTTGTTACGGCTGGCCTAAGAGTGTGTGTGTGTGGAAGGGGGGGGGAGGTCGGTGGCGCACCACAGCGCAGAACACGTGTAGCAAAATATTGCGCTGCGGAAACCAGGGTTCCTGGGCTCTATCCCCACACCTGCTCGCTAACCAACCGGTAAAAAGAAACAACAGGAAGTTCCGGTTTCTAATGTCCCACTTGTCGTACATGTTGCAAACTATGTGCCTGGTTCGTTTGACATTTATTGGTTGCCAGTTTCGTAAAACGCCTACCCGGCGAAAAAAGGGCGAACTCACAGAGTGTACCGACGACACACAACACAAATGATGCCCAAAAATGCAGATGATAAAGACGCCATCTTTGTTTTGCAGAGAGCCGGAAAACCTCTTGCTCAACTTAAACCAAGAAAGCACAGAACAGCTAAAAGGAACTGCTAAAAGTCTTGATCAACCTGGCTAATATTATGCTAACATTTTAAAGTCAATGCTAAACGGAACAATTTTATGTATTTTTAATTGGTTAAGTTACACCCAGCAAACTATTATGGTTGAACTACATTCAGCTGTGCAGTGAAACGGCGTGCTTTGTATTTCTAGTTTTGGCTTCATTGCCATGTAAAGTTGTCCCCAATTTTATCACTATCTAGCTCCTTTCGCCTCCGTACCCCTCAACCTCCTCTTCTGCTTTGCCGCTCTACCCCTGCTATCCCCATGCTCTCTGCCAGTCGTGGAGATGACACCCATAGCGAAAGGGCACATAGTGTCACTTATGTATATATATATATATATATATATATATATATATATATATATATATATATATATATATATATATATATATATATATATATATATATATATATCTATATTTAAGCTTAAAGGAGTTATGACGCGAACATTAAAGGAAAATACTATTTTTTTAAATGAAATGCTCATAGGGTACTTAGTATATACACCAGGTTATTACGCGATTTTTTTTTCTGTGGTAATTGAAATATTAAATTGACAAATTTCTATCATTTTCATCTGGCGACCAGCCAGCACCGCCCAAGTTAGTCACACCACGGTGTCCATAAACGACGTGACCATGAACGCTCTCTCATTCTAGGCGCCCGCGTGATCGCCCAAGCCCTCGTCGCCGCGGGGCCGCGGTACGATCAAACCGCTCACGCAACTCGGTAAACTGAACGCTATTCTCGCTCTCGCCCCGGCCCGTTGACCTTCCGCCCTGCATGCGCCTGCGAGATATTCCCGGACGACGGTGACCACGGCGAGTTCTACCGGAACTTCCCGTCGCTGGAGCCGGTCGCCAGCGGGTGGCAGTCATAATGAACGGCTTCCAACATTTCTTGATAGCAATCACTCTAATCGCTGCTGCGATCAATGTCGGACAGTTTGACAAGGCGATTAATGCTCTAGACGTAATTGTAATGGACAGGATGCTTGACACGCGGATGGTAATTGAGCAAACTGAAGCTTGAAACGCCAAGAGAGCCAAGACTGTGAGTGCGTGCAAGAGGACACCGCGCTGGAGGCTGGCTACGGAGCCAGCCTCCAGATCTGCCCGGAATCGCCCCTCCGAGGGACCCCCCTATAAATCGATTTATCCACGTAACTATCACGCCATTTTCAGAACACATTTAGCACTATTATAGGAACATAGAATGGGTCATAACAGTATACTTATCTCATATTTTATTTTTGTCCGTCCTAACCACTTTAAAATATGGGAACTGGCATTTAACATGTCTTTTGAAGAGTTGAAATGTTTCAAAAGTGGGTGTTGAGCGCTTACTCTGACACTGGTGCGCGCGCGGTGTTTTTATGGCAGTGTTATGGTGTTGTGTGTTACTAGGCTGAATTGGCCTTTTGTATAGTTACTGCGTATATTTACAGGTGATTCACGCATTTGTTAATGACCATTAATACCCAACTCAACCTCGTGCACGGTGTCTAGGAGCTGCAAAAATGGTAATGTTGAGGAATTTGTGATTGGAAAAGTTTGAAGATTTCCACCTTAACCAGCATCGATTAGGGAAATTCAGCCTTCTTTTCTCTGAAGGTCAGCAAAAGACACGTGTGCTGTGACACATGAACCTTTCTACTCAGCAAGTCAGCCAGCCTGCCATCGTAAATCTGTGCTTGTAAACTTGAGATTTGGGAGCATCCAGAGATACCATTTTACCTCAAAATGTATGAACAAGACACATTTCTATACTCTAAATGAACTGCTGCTGCTTATAAAAGATTTGTGGAATGGCTTCATAGTGCCAGAGCTTGTCTCTGTAGCTACCCCAGTATCTCATGAATGGACTTTCTCTGGTATTTTTTTACAGGTTGTGAACATCATGGCCGGTGAGGTAGTTCCTGCTGTGGAGGGGACAATATCCCTCAGCTTGACTGTCCACGGAAGCTTAAGCAACCAGCATTTTGGATGTTGGGAGAACAATGAGGCTTGCCTTTCGATCACAAAGTTTTTGCCGGAAGTTGTATGACAAACCGCCAGGAATCTCTTATCCGACAGCAGGACATGCCGGCTACAGTGGCGTCATTTAACGTTGTCGCTTAGAGACCACTTTTAATTCATGGGTGTTATAGAACACGAAACACACCAGTAGATGGCGCATTCCAAACACCGTACCGTGGCATCTGCTGCAGGTATGTTCTGATTGGATCTCATTGCACTTATCACAATTTCCAGATTTTGTTTCTCTTGTTCTTCAGGGGAAGCCCATGAAGTGGTACTTTGCACAAAGTAACAGAGTGGCTGACAGTGAGCTGCCCAAGACAAGCTGCTGGCTTTTGTGACCATCTCTGAAAGCCTGTGATGGGCTAATTGAAAGACATGCCTGGACATTTAAAAATGGTAAACACAATCTAGACTACCTTTCAATTACGCCTTGGTCCAACGGCTCTAGCTTGAATGCCGTGTTTGGCTGCTAGAATTGAACTGGATACACTTAGCGGCACAGGTCACCATGTGGGGACAAGCTGGGACGCTTATCCGCAAACTCCACTTTCCAGTTTATGAGGCACCAAAACCCAGACAAAGAGGTCCTGAGTCATGTCAAAGTTTTATTATAAATCTTGTAAGTAGGAGCGTCGTAATCGGTAATTAAAATTTCAGCGTAGTTCCGCTTGTTGCGGCGTACCGAGCAAAGCAGATCGCTATAAGGGATGTAAAGCCTAGCAAAAGTAACATCATTAGCAGGGTCCGATAACCCTTGCTCGCCAACGGGCCATCACGAAGCTGTCATCGTTAGCATCCCCAACTTAGGGATGCCAACGATGACATCACGAAGCTTTGGACAGGTAACAGGTGGAAGAGAGGCTCAATGCATGCCCTGCTAGTAATTGCTGAACATATTGTTTTTCCAAATCAATGCAGTTTATGTTGACTTTTGCCCAAGTTTCGTGAGATTACTGAATTAACAGGACAAAATGCTATGGAAGTCCGCTACTAACTCAGATTTTTTTAAAAGTGCTTCAGCTTCTACCTTAAAGCTAGTTTGACTTTTTGCACAAGCGTTTGCCCGTGCACATGCTAGAGGAGATACACTGCTGTACTATTTTGCACTTAATGCACTGCCAGTGGAGGAAGGTTCAAATTCGATTAAGCCCAAGAAGCTAAAAATTATTTGAATGTGACGTACAGTACACTTGTTAACTCAAACTCCAGGAAGTCACGAAGTTTGTATGAATGATCAAAATCGCGAATTATCGAAATTTCATCTGAATAAGATGCAAGTTAAATTATGATTTACTATTTGGATGGATACATATTCGAAACCGATATTTGATGATTTCCTCTACACAGGTCTATTAGTCATAAGGGGGTGTGACACTCTTGAAGCATTGGTAAAATTTATGGCACAAGTTTATTCAACCCTCAAAAATGTTGTTTATCAGGGACTGTTTAGACAGCACATAACACCTCAAAACAAAATTAAGTTTGTTCAAACAGCTAAAAAGTTGTCTAATATAGATTATTAAGAAGGGACACATGAGTAATGAAAACGAAAGTTGTGCTTCAGTTTCTATGGCAGCTTCCGTGAAAGCTGTGACATAAAGCAATGTCGCCACATCACAGCGTCCGTGGAAGTTGCTATGGAAACTGCAGCGGCGCCCGTTTTTGTCGCTCCTCTGTCCTCTGCTTCAAAGACGTGTATAGAGAGAGTTTAACCATTCATTGGGATGTATAGGAGACAAATGAGGAGGCACCATTTCCGAAGGTGTGCTGAGCGTGTTCCAGAGCTTTTTCACAAATTCGTATGTGGCAAACCAGAAGCCGCACGTAAAATCCTGGCAGCGGTTGCGATAAAGACAATCAGTGCGTCGAAGTAACTCTCGGTGACAGGGGTGCAATGAAGTTTTGATCACGGTTATTTGACATCGCGGTGGAATATATATAAGATATAAAAAGCATGCGCTACCAGCAGAACGATTGACGTAATCCGTACACCAGACGCCAAGCACCGGGAATCTGCCGTCGAAGCGGTCAGATTCCGTTTAGCAAAACAGAAATCAAGCGGCACATTTGTTTCTTACTTCTCCTTGCATAACCATAATCGAAACATTGCATGCGCCCCGCAAAGGGCGCCTGGGAGAGGAAATGTTTGGAGAGTGGCGTCTCCACGGACCCCGAGCCCCGAAGGGGGCGCCTAAAAAGTTAGGTGTTAGGTGCTTGGTGATTAGCGTCACTACGGACACCAGCCACGTGGGCCGCGATACCCGCACGCAGGTGGCACCTACCTTGGTAGGTGGTTGGTGAGTGGCGCCACCGCGAACCCCAAGCTTTAGGTTTACCCACCCACGCCTGCCTGTGCGTAGTTGAACCCGTGTCCGGGGAAAGGGGAATCCTGTTAATTGAGCTGAGGCCGGGGTGCGATT
>JAZHYW010000811.1:0-69123 GCA_037355805.1 Ixodes ricinus | reverse complement strand
CGTAGCTGATCAAGTAGTCAGCGCGCCCGTGGCCTAACGGTTATCGTGCTTGGTTCCCACGCAAAGGGCCACAGTTCGGTCCCAGGCAGCGGACGTACATTCGTATTATCGACGTAACTCTCGCACTCTAGTAAATTTGAGAACACTGTTGCGTATTCGAGGTCCGAATGTTCTAGGCGCCGGATGTTCTTCACGCCGAACGTCCCAGAAGCCCACGCGTGTCCATACGGTGCTCCGCGGGGCGAGCCGGAGTCAGTTTCACTCCAGCGTTCGGTCCTGCTGTTACGCCGACTTCGACGCCCGTGGCGCTCTGTTGTTACCTTCTGTTTCCTTTTTGTTTTGTGCACAAGTTCGTCCCATGAAACGCTTCAGTTTTCTCAAATATTCTTTTGTTTCATCATTTCGTCACTCGTTACAATATCATCGTCGTGAGAAACTGGGTGTGGGTGGTAGCATTTTTGTTCTTTTTGTTTCATCCGGCGTGCTACTGGCTTCGACTGCTCTTGTAGATCTTCCTCTGCAGAGTAAATACCATGGACTCACAACGTTAACAAACCACTATTCGTAAGCCTCCACCTATAGTAGCGCAGCCTCCCAGTACGGTGTTAGTCTAAAACTACTCACAAGATGTGAACAAAAAAAAATGTTTTTAATTTTTTCTAAATTTAATTTTTATAACGAGAAACGTCACGGAACAGCGCGCGCCGTAACACCGAATACGCACCGCGCCCGTGTCAACCGAGCCGCGCAGTAGTTGTACAGCCTTATTCAATGAGGCGAAACATATGGCCGTGAAGCGTGTGGACAAGAGGGATTAGCAATTGTATGGGGAGCCATTGTTTCTCGCAAACCGACGGGATTGGCTTTCAAATGTGACGTAAGTGATTTTTTTTCTTTTTCTTTTACTCGTCGGTTTTCTGAAAGAGTTTTCTCCGGGGAGCGTTCGGAGCATGGCGCAATTTTCGGGGTTGTCGAGTAGTCGACAGGCGCCGACTTTGGCTGGCGCCCGGGGCGTCCTTGTTTTCCAACAGGAAGTCGAGCCGGAAGCAGAGCCGGAAGTAGGGCGGGCAGCCAGTGCGGAAGCCCGGATCTCAGGCGCTCTTCGATGTTGCACCACCACGCCGAGCGCGAAGGCAAGGTAAGGATTCGAGTGCTCCCGAGCCCCTTCACTCTCATATCATCGTTTCTCTCTGCTGTTTGTTCCCCCGGACGCTTCTTTATAATTCTCCCCAGCTGGGCACTCTGATTAGCCACGACGCCGGCGCCTATATTTGTTTTGTTTTTATTTCAATCATCTATATTGTTAGCCATTACAGCGGTGAGACATTGGACAAGTATACAGTTTATGCTCACAGATCCGCGAGAAATTTCAAAGCACACGGATTTCTTGGCTTACGAACGTGGATAAAATTGGATGAAAGCATCGAGTGAGGGATAAACACGAGGAAGTTTTCTAATGGTCAACTAGGTTGTTGAGCCAACTTCTTTTCAGTTTTGCCTCAAAACTTCTATGGAAATTACATTCAAAATATCTTGCGGGAGGTTGTTCCATTCGCCTACGTTCATGAAGTGGATTTCGGTTTATCGGAAAGGGTGGGAGATTCACGAACAATATTGTAACCAGGGGCTTTTTTATTTTTTATTTTTAGGTGGTAATGGAACAGTCTTTGTACAATCGAGGGATACGGTGTCGTGTTAACAGCGACGGTGTTGGTGGAATGGATTTACACACAATATAATACTCTGAGATGGAATGAGCATGGCCATCCCAATCAGGGTCGGTATGACTCGATGGTACTGAGTTCCTTCCGGAATTAGCATACTATTGCACACCCATTAATGTTGAATTACGTAGTTCAGCTAGCCACGATGGCTTCTGCAACGAGTCTGAGCAGATAATGCGCTTGCGTTGAGCTTGTTCGCCCTATCCTAGCCCTATCCTATCCTATTATATCCTCTCCTATACTATCCCTTCCTATCCTCTTCTATCCTATTCTATTCTATCATATCCTATCCCATCCAGCTGAGCAGATAGCCCCATTTAGGTGGACAGCTGCCGAATTTGGGGACTCAGTGTGGTGGTGTCAAAGCTTTATACTACAGTAGCCCGCTGAGGTTGCCTCACCATCTTTTTTTCTGGCATAAACCCTCAAAATAAAAATAAAAAAAATAATAGGGAAAATTTACGTGATTAAGGCGACAGTAAGAAAATAACTGGCGGGGAAGATTGGCCCACATCCCCAGCAACACACTTCTTCGGCTCACAAATGGGCCAGTTTAGCGTGAGCTTGTGCCAGGTTTAAGCCAAGTTGGCTATAGCTCGCGCCAATTGGGCCCAAGCATAGGCCGAGGAAGTGTGCTGCTTGGGATAATTGTATTAACTTACGGCAGCAACTGTCACTTCACACGCGAATCCTCAGCTGCGATTCTGCGAGCTGAGTTAGCGAGTCACGTACACACGAACATTTGGATTTAGAATTGACGTCAACGTCAGGACGGAATTACTGCTCACCGGGCATCAACTAAAAACATTTCACGGTGTCATATTCGGTTAATATTATAATCGAAATAAACAAATAATAAACCCTGGAAGCCTCGACTAAATTTTCGTTAGGAGACTTTGCTTCTTAAGGCTAAACATGGGCTGCTGCGCTAAGGTTTCAAGGATGTTTCTTTTTTGAAGTTCTTCCAACCAGTTCCGAAAGTCTTCATATTTTGTTTTGATGTAATTGTAGGTACCGAAAGCAAAACGTGAGATTACAGACGAAACAGAAGCCCGTTTCCTCAGATGTCACTTACAATTAGTGATGGACCGAATCTACCAAACTTTAGATTCGGCAAAGTTCCACACATGCCGAACTTTGAAGAAAAGTTCGGCAAAGATTCGTCAAAAATTCGGTAAACGTCTGCGCACGTGCGAAAACGCGACGGGGCCATAGATTAAAAATGAACACCATGCAGTCTTGACGGTTTGTCCGGTTACCCGTTGCGTTTCCCATCGTACAGTGTAGCACTATCAGCATTTACGGTAAGGTGCGGAGAATAGGCGACATGATAACTGCGCGTTTGTGATCCTTTGTGAGTATGGTTCTCTTCAATAATTTTCGCCTAAAGAACAGAAGATGGACAAGAAATTCAGGCAGTTCACTGCGCAAGTGACAAAGAATGCGGTAAATTTTCGATAACAGGATTTTCCTCTGACCTTTCTGCACTATAATAGATTCCTGCGCGTATAGCTTACCCGCAAAACACTCAAAGAGCCAATCTCTGATATTTATGAAATCAGCTCAGCGAATGATGAGGCGGAACATCCGTTTAGACCTAAGAATGAAGTCTTCGCATCATCATGCTTGCATTGCGTAATGCCACAGCGAAAACTTAATTTTGAGGTCTAAACAGATGTTCCGCCTCATCATTCGCTGAGCTGATTTTCTGATCGCCGAGTTGGGCTCTTCGAGTGTTTTGTGGGTAAGTAGACGCGCGCAGGCATTTTAAGAGCGTAGTGATGCAACGAGGTGCACTCTAAAAAAAGCCCGCGCGTCTACTTTTCGGCACAACACTCGGAGAGCCAATCACCGCAGCTTACGGAGGCAGCTCAGAGAATGACGATGCCGAAACATATGTTTAGACCAAAAAACGCAGTCTGAGTTGTGAAATTAAGCAATGCAAAACGTCACGCTGGCATTGCTTAATGCCACAACTCAGACTGCGTTTTTTGGTCTAAACATATGTTTCGGCATCGTCATTCACTGAGCTGCCTCCGTAAGCTGCGGTGTTAACTCTCCGAGTGTTGTGCAGGAAAGTAGACGCGCGGGCATTTTTTTTTAGTGTAGTTATAACATGGACTGAAAAGCACTTTAAAGCACTCCTCGCAATTATAGCCATCCTGTTTTCGGGTCACAAATAGCTTGTGCTAAAACAAAAAAAAAAAATATTGCTTTTTAATTAGCGTTATTCCGTGGTTTTTATCTATCCGCGTACAACTAAACACAGAGTTACCATGCTCGACGTTGCACATCCGACATTCCTAACTCTTCCCATCTTCCTAGACGTCCGCGTCTTTCCTAACATCAAAAACCGGCATCTTAAAAGTTGAGAACGAGACGAACATGCATATTTACAATAACATTGTTATCTCTTCTGGCGAAAGCTCAGGAGCCGTGACATTCATTTTTGCGCCCAATACGTTGACTCGCAGATAGAGTAAGAACACAGCGTTGCCGCTTTCAATTTAACAATGTACACATTTGCTGGCTTGCTCCGATGAGGCCTCAAAACCGAAACCAGCGTTTTGCGATTGCGTCCTCTGCTACCCAAACTCTTTGTCACACCAGTTCTGCAAAAATCATTATAAAATTGCCAGTAAACACGCAAAAACGACACGGACACAGTTACCTTGTAGAATATCACCTTATTTACTAATGACTGTGTCGATATGCATTAAAACAGAAACCTAAAATTTTTTTTTCGCCCGAAAAAAACGAAATATCAACTTTGAAGTTTGGCAAAATATATTTTTGCCAAATCTCGGCCGAAATTTCTGAATGCTTAAAAAAACTTCGGCAAAACTTCGGCTTTGCCGAATCCCGAGATTCGGCGCCGAATTCTCGGTTCGGCAAAAGTTCGGCCCACCACTACTTACACTCTAAAGTAGATATCCCTTCCTGTCGGTCTTTGTTGAATGACGAACGTTGTCAACATACGAACTGGTGCAGGCCTAAGACGATGACTTTTGCTTTTTCCAAAACAGTATCTATGGCAATTGCAACGGAAGCAAAAAAATATTCTATATATTACATTGCAAACCAGTGAAAGATAGGTGGCCGAGCGTGCTCGCACCGCGGTTTGCATACGGAGCGAAAGCTCGCGGTGTAGGGATCCAGGGCTAAATGCCCACCCCTGCTGATTTGCATCTGGTTGAGCATCGCACCGTCGTGTGGTCGTGTATCCCTACCGCGTGATGCACGATAAAGACCTCAGGCTACCGGTGGTACTGACTAACTTTTTCGTCTACCGTGGAGCCACCGGGCGCCCATTAAGGCTGAATAACTTCTTGCTGTTTGAACGCACACACACACAACACAATAGACCTTTTTCGACAAGTCCGTCAAGTAACACCGGTTGTCGCCATTTCTTGGGAACTATACACTCTAAGAAATGCCTGCGTGTCTACTTACCTGCAAAATACTCAAAGAGCCAATCTCTGCAATCTACGAAATCAGCTCAGCGAATGATGAAGCGGAACATCTGTTTAGACTTTAAAATTAAGTCCGTGTTGGTGGCATTACGCAATCCAAGCATGACGCTTTGCATGGCGTAATGCCACAGCGCAGACTTCATTTTTAGGTCTAAACGGATGTTCCGCTTCATCATTCGATGAGCTGATTCCGTAGATCGCAAAGATTGGCTCTTTGAGTGTTTTGCGGGTAAGTAGACGCGCAGGCATTTCTTAGAGTGTAAGCGTATTAGTGGGTCCGAGTCCTCGCCGAATGCGGACGTCACCCTCGTGTGCAAACAAGCCCAGAATACGTGCCCAATTAATGGCGGATCCGGATAAATGGTACAGCAGCTAGTAGATAGCGCGCACTTTTGGAAAAGGGTACGTTACTTCATTGTTAACCAGCGCATTCCGAATGCTTTCCTTACGTTTTTGCGCGTTGGATGTGTGTCGCGCAGGACCACGCCCCAACGTTAGTGAACGGGCCGGCGGTGGAGTCGGCCCTGCAGAACGGATCGCCCAAGGTGATCGTGAACCGCGGCCGGTCGCCGTCTCCGCCGGCGCACGTGTGAAGCGACGCTCGGACTGAGAAAAGCCTCCCCGCCGCCCCGCCCAGCCACGCCAAGCAGCCCACCCGCCCTGCTTCCACGACAGCGGAGCAACCCCGGACTCTGTGCTGACTCCAAAAGGGTGACCCGTTTCACGAGGCAAAACGCTCGCCCGACGCCCGACCGCGCCGCTTCTTCTTTGTTCTTTCTTCCAACGCAACAGGATAACAAAACCAATACAACAACAGCGACAACATCGTGGACCGGCCGACGATTGTTGCCCAACAGCAGCAACGCCAACAAGGACGGGCTTGTTGGCACACTGCGAAACCCGCAGCGGAGAACGAACTATTCCATGTCCTCCTCATCTCTCTGGTCTGCGGGGTTATTTGCCGAGTGTCGTTCATTTGTGAATCCCTTGGGAATGAGATATGCGAGATTTCGTTTCCAAGTTATCGTCGTTGTTAACAAGGTATGCAGTAAACTCTGAGTATTACGAGATATGTTCCTTCCTTTGGTTGTTTAGTCGTAGGTTTCTTTGTGAATATGAGTATGTGTGTGTGTGTGTGTGAAGTGTCTCGTTAATTAACAAACATCGGAAGTATGGTGCTTTCTGGCGGTCGGTATCAGACGTTGGAAGCTTGTGATGTGGCTAACGAGGTCGTTCTTCACAAGCTGGTGTCATTCAAAGTACGAGAAAAACTGACTAAACGACTCTGATTGGATAAAGAGCACTGTTCTCATTTTGTGCTCCTTGCCTGGAGCAAAACCGACCCTGAAATTATTCCCGCGTGCCTTTAGCCATTAGCGCTAGAGCTTGATCCCCGGAAAGTGAGATCTGGAAGGGCAATTTTGATCCGCCAAAAGAGGTGTTGATCCGCAGATAACATTTAAGGTAGAGATGCGTAATTCAAATACTTCATAGCTGAACAATGCTAGGAGTAACACGGTCGTCCGGTTGTTCTACTTTGAGAAACATAACAATGTCAGTGCAAAAGTGAAGAAAAATGAACCAAACATTTCTAGGATGCTGTTCGTAAAACGTTCTGAACCAAGATATTTCCTGCTACTGTGAACAGACCGAGTTGGAGACAAGTGATTTCGAGTTATTTCTGATCAAAAGACCTTTGCACTCCCTGAAGAGTGAAACGTATAAGAGACACTGCAATTATTGTTATCCACTCTTGCACATAGTTGCAATCAAATATCATTCCTTCTTGGACCCTAACTGTGTGAGTTTCAGAAATACGAGCTATGTCTCTGTATGGCAACACAAGCAGTTTCGGCTCGTGTGCCATAGACTTGTCAGGTAACACAAGAGGAAACTGCTTGTGTTACCTGATGAACTACATTGCGTGTTGTGCGGGGTTGTTAACATTGCTCCCTAGAACTCTTCATTCTGTTTTCGGCTCTTAGGTCAACTTCGAAATACGTATTGCTGTTATAGTGTCAGAAGGATCGGCGTCGCAGGTGTCTTGTTTTTGCTGCTTTGTTCTCGCACTTTGTGTTTTGTCGAGCTCCTGTTGACGACAATATGCGTGTGATATTCGATTCCTTTTCCCTTGGAGGAAAAAGAAGGGGCATATCTTGCGTTTATTTTAGACATAACGCCTCGACTAAAGGTTTGTTTCTTATCTTGTTAGGAGCAGAGTCTTTCAAAAAGCATCAGTTATTGATTTTTACACAGCTTAAAAAACGCAGGACGTGGCGAAACCTGAGGATCTAATTATCGCTCAACAGCTATTGAGATTGCGGCATTTTCCGATGAAAACGCCGAAAACCGAATAATAAAGCAAAACGAGACAACGTAATAAGCCGAGCCTAGCGTGTCTTAAGCTGTCGCTGAGCGTAGTTAGAGCGAAATGCGTAAACTAGTTGTGTTTAACAAATGGATTTTTGTTGCCATCAAATACGCATGAACATTTTTTTTTATTTGTTCAAGTCGTGTGTGGTAATATCCTACATTACGTTTTACCTCTGGGGGTATAGGATGAAGATTAAGTATACAGAAGTATGTGTGTGTGTGTTGACAGTTATATTAAACCAGTTTTTTCCTTTTAACAAAAAAAAACTGTTAAAACCACCATCAATGTTAGGCATGCGAGCTCCTTTAAAAAACAATAATAAATCGCAGCTTCACAAAGACTGCATCGTCATTAGGGGCAATGCTCTGTCGCTTATATACGTTAGGCTGGCCATGTTAAGAATTGCATACATGTTACGGCCACTTTTGGTTCAAGAATGTGCGGTGAGAAATGTAACGAATACATGGTGCTTAAAACTGTAATTGGGGGATTGGCTAGCCTGATGGGTATGCTAACTCTCGACGGGTGTGTAAGAGTTTTGTAAAAAGGCCTATGCTTGAAAATTGTTCAGTTTTGACGTCTTCTTTTGAAAGTAGAACGTTTGCATGCAGCACACAATTGTCTATACGACAAATGCGGACAGTTTACAGTGACATTTCTATGTTGTTTCATATGTACAGAGAAAGGCAGCTTTCATACTTTAAGATAATTTCATTTTTAGGCGTTTAAAGTGTTCCTGCACGTTATAAAGCCATAACGGCCATTGCACCCCTTAATACTAGGGGTGCGCGAATAATGGTTCGAATCAAATAGTGCAGTGTTCTTTCTAGCTTGAACGCTGGAATGAAAACCGGCATTTCGGGCCTTTCTCTCGCTCTGCTAAAGCCACGAATTATGCAGCGGTATTTGATCCGAACCGCTATTTCCGTGCCTCTTCTCCAAAACTTCCGTTATAATCCCCCAAGAACACTGCAGCACCCTTGCTGCCACTAGCATACACTTTCTCCACAACACGAACAATGACTTCTCAGAACCCTTCGCTCGAAGCGTTTGGAGAAGACGACTTCTCAAAACGATTCCAATTGCCCGTTTAATTCACCCAGTCAGGTTAACATGCTGCGACCTGTGCTAACTCGCAGCCCTGAACGATCGTGTCTGCTATCCCCTGACATCCAGTGCTCCGTGGTAAGCAGAGCTCAGGGATCATCGATCCTGAAGCGAGCTACGTCAGTTCCGGAGAAACGCTCCCTTCATTCAGCTCACGGAGACACGGCGGGGCTACTTCCTGTGTGCTGACGCGTGTCCTGAAACGGCAGGGACGTGCACACGACGTGGGCACCGCTGCATTTTGGGTTGCACGTGATCTACTCGATACGCCGCCGTTAATGCGAATGACCGCTTCGAGGATGGTCGCATGGGGATGAGGCTCTCTTTCGGTAACTCGACGACAGGAAATCAAAACACGTGTAAAAAGAAAAAAAGAAACGCAAGATGAAGTAAAAAAAGAGTCGCGGTATAATATCGGCTCATTTTTTATTTATTTATTTATTTATTTATTTCTGAGGGGAGGTAAAAGGGGGATTATTGTTGAAGTCATAGTCACGTCTGGCTGCTGCAGTGGACACGAGATATGGTGCAGTTTTTGAGGGTTCCCACGAAACAGTAGAAAATCACGTTCCATAAAACGTCTCTTACGTTGCTGAGAGAAAAACAGCAACTAAAACTAAATACAATAAATGTTTACAAGATGCCGCGGTGACGGTCATAAAAGCCCGAATGGCTATCAGGGAGAGACGTGCTCGGAGAATAAACTATGATTTTAAGGAACGAATATTTATCCACGAGCTCGCAGAATCAAAAATTGTTATACCTTTCAGAAAGTATACATATACATTCGCGAGGTTTACCATCTCTGTCTGAAGCGTTAAGAATTGATGGACTTTGTTTCGGCTTACGTGAGCTGAGGATAAGTTATTTCGTTTTGGGATTATAGCAAAGGTTCTTCAAACATCGGGTCGGCTTTAACACGTTTACTTGATACTCGGTGAACTTTCAGACTGCTAAAGCACAGGAACGAGGCAATATCAATTGGGACGTTCTGCGATCGCCACTGACGTTTCTTCCTACCTGTTAAGCTATTTTGGGGCAAAGGCTTTACTTTGTTACGTCATACCAGGAACAAGTGTAGGCGAGCCTCCAGAAAGATTTCTTCATCGAAATATGGGTAAACATGTTATAGGGACGTCCAGTTTGTCTGGAATCTTCAAAAAAACAGTTCAATATTTGAACGGAACTACTCAAAGGATCACTGCGAAAACCACAGATGATTAACCGAATTATAAAGCCGCAAGAACGGAAACCCCATGACAAGGGACTCGATTGAGACAGTTGTATAGGGATGTAAACTTTGTCTTTCTTTATATTTCTATCAAATGTGACGTATATCAATTTATCAAAAAAAAGCGATAATATAATATGAAAATGCACCAGCAAAGCATCATTCTAGTTAAATTAAGCTATAAGTACCGTGAAATACAGAATCAGCGGTCTCACGCGAGCAAAGTCATATTCGTCTTAGTCCTATTTAAAGTAATCTGTGACAGCGGATTTTAAACGTTTTTCTTTATTGAAAAATAATATTCATTTTAAAGTAGCCTAACTAAAATAACTAGATTGTCCTTAAATATTAATTACAAAAGACTCGAATGCAATGTGCGAACCTTCTCTGAAAACCAGACCCGCTCGAAAATTTATTTGTCTATTTTCTGTCAGGAGAGACTTTGATACAGCATGCCAGCACGCACTGCGAATTATCAGTATGTCTTTTTCCCTTTGAACGGCCTGGTCAGAAATGTTTGTTTGGATCGAGAGAGAACGATCTCTGCACTGCTATGTTTAATACGCTGGCCTATAAGGGGCGGGTTTGGTTTAGCCGTCGTACCATAACCTCATTATCGCCGTAGATCACTAGATATAAATAATAATATAAAAAAACTCATCACTGTATATAGGGAAGAAGGAGAGAATAGGGAGCAAACAATACCCTGTATATACCTAAAAATGCAAATTACGGCATGCACGTCCCCATCGTTCTGGCACTTGGGCCGCTGTATGCCCGACGCTACCCACTGTCTTCACTGGCCCCGACTCGTACACTCTACTTCATAAAGAAAAAAAAAAGCACTCCTTATGCACTGAGAACAGTTTGAGATTTTTGGAAAGGAATATGCTTCGTCAACAATGTTCCGTGTTTACTCGAAAACTATTGTAACCTAGATTTTGCAGTTTACGGTAAGTAAAGAAACAAAGGGCGACCTGAAATTACAATGTGCACCATGCTTCCTTTGAATCGAACACGAGATGGGACCCACGTGGACCGGACTCAAAGAATCCTGGAGCGCCTATTTTCCCGCTGTGCACTTGACTGATTATGTCGTTTATCACTTGAAACTGTGGCGCAAAAAAGGGAAAAAAAGAAGAAACTTTTAGTCAAAGGAACAGACACCGCAGTCCTAGGGGTTAAACGACATGATTAGTAACTTCCAGAATTTTCGCTTGACTGATGCAATCACTGCAATCTACGAATATTATAGCCAAAAATAAAAATGTGTATAAATAAAGTTTGAGTGGTTACATTGAGCGTGCCGTTTCACCGTGCTCAGTGTCACAGCCAGGGTGGAGGATAAAAACTAGGATGACTTAAGTCGCGATTTAATTCACCATCTAAACCGTGACTAAGATCACATCGGTTCGCCGTGATGATTTAAATCAAACATTTTCCGTGAGATTAGTCCCAAAAAATATTGTTTTACTTAACGTTTATCTCTTATTTGACGCTTACTATGCGCATTCATTTTGTATTAATATCAATATATCATCGAGCAAACACGAACAGAAAGCGGTGCTAGCAAGTCGGAGTGTTGAGCTTTTCCTACTTCGCTTCGTTAGTTACATAACGACCTGCGCAAAAAAACCAGAAAGAAAACGAAATGGGGAAAAACGTAATATACCTATTGCAAGCAAATCGAAACAAAAGAAAAAAACAAAAACAAATAACGCATGTTTTTCTTTATTAACTTATCGTATCAAGCTGCTTTTGTTCTATAGTTGGTGACAGGTCAAGAACGAAGTGGAAGCTCCTCCACCTCTCTCCCCTTGGCAGAACAAACGCTGGAGAGGAGGCGACCTTCTCTCCAGCATTCACTCTGCGAAAGTGGAAAGAGGTGGGAGGAGCTTCACTTCACTCTTGACCTATCACCGACTATACTATGGTGGGGTTTACGTCGATACATTTTGATAATTAGATTGTACTTTATAAGTTTACATTTGCAGTAATGAGTTTTCCGCATTCTTTTTCTGTGATCGAACGGATACATCTATGATAAAAACTTAATTTTATGTAGCTATGGTGATTTAAATTAAATTATTCAGATTTAGAAAAAGAAATTTGAATTACTTGATTTAAAAAAAAACACACACACACATTATTTCTTCAGTTTGGTCACTGCGCAGGCAGTTTTTTAGGGCTAGGCATATTGGCGTCCCGTCATTCACTCAGATTCCTCCGTAGATTGCAGCGATTGGTTCTCCCAAGTGCTTTGTGGGAAAGTAGGCTCTCCGGATTTGTTAGAGTGCATTGGGGCAAAGGGGGCGGCTTAAGTGGGCTGGAGTGGGATCCTCATCGGCACCAAATGGGTTGCCCATTCTGTGCTGCTGGCATTTTGAGTTCTAGATTGATGCCTTAAGTTTTCTTGGTGCTGACGTAGAGTGGTCTGAAATAGAAGCCTTAACAAAGTTGCCCGACCTTTAGGAAATTTCGCGCTTCTTTGTTTGTTCTAGCAGTCGGCTACCTGAAGACTCGGATCACTTCGCTAAAGTGTCTTTGGGATCAAAGTGTTACTAATATGTCTCATTAAACACAACGTTTTCCTAAATAGTTATTAGTAAACTTTCAAGCAGAAACAGAATCCTCCTGTGCCATATTGCAATATTTTGAGATCTTGATTTTATCAAACTTTGTGAAGTGATTTTTTTTTTCAGGTGGAACGTAAATTTGCGATTTTATATGCACTCAATATTATGATAATGCACGCCGTTTATCACCGACATCACTGTTTTAGAGCGCAGCTCTTAGGCGCCCGTTTCCGGCTTAAGCGGCGTCGGCGTCGCCGTGCCGTCGGCGTCACCGTCGTGCGCGGTGCATTATGGGAAATATCCCATAATGCACCGCGCGAGGCCCTCCTCTCCCGGGGGTCACGTGACCTCGGGGGGAGGGGGGGAGGGGTCACGTGACCCCTGGGGGAGGAGGGGGAGGGGGTCACGTGACCCCAGATCACGTGACCCCCTCCCCGAGGTCACGTGACCCCCCCCCGGAGGAGATTGAAGAATGAGGGAGGAGGAGGAGGAGGGGTATACCCTCCCTCGAGTACCCTTCCTCCTCCTCCTCCTCAAGAGCTGCGCTCCAATTCGGCGTTACAGGGAGTTGTAAACGGCTTTCATTTTTATAAGGTACAAAGTTGTTTTCTAATATTAGTTAGGATTTGGTTATTGAAATGGAAGGATGTACGGATGGGAAGTGTCGTGTATGAAGCATGTTAGACGTCGACGTGTACAGAAGAAATTCTCGCTCCGAACAATGACAGTGTTTGTTTTTGTGAGTTAGGATTTGTGGTTGGCCTCGTGTCTCTTTAATACCTCGGGAAAAAAGCAAACGTATGTCGCGGATTCCTTTTAACTTGAAACTTTCTGTTTGTCACGGAACTATACTCTAGGACAGACTTTCTATGGCATTTCCGAAGAATTGAAGAGGGCGCGTACACAACCTTGATCGGCGCTCAAGGTGCGCGAGCGCGCGGACGTCCATAGCTTTCACTTCATTGCCACAGAAAGCTGTCCTCAACTATAACATTCACACGCGTTAATTTTAATAAGAAATTCACAGACTAAAACTTCTTCGCATTTTACAAAAAAAAAAAGTGAACATTCAAGGCTGTTGGCCACCCTCACTACTTTGTTCGTGGTATATAGTATAATTTGAAGAACTACCGAAGCCAAAACCTAGAAACCACAACACACTGATGTACAGCACTGCGACGTGTTTCCTTCCCAATGTTGATTTGTTTATTACCCTAACCACAAGCAACTTGATATATTACTACCCCAATTACGCTGTGTCAACAAGTGGATTTGCCTTCTCTTAGCGGCGACTGCTGTTAACTTGGAAACAAGATGGAACAGCGCATTCATCCCTACAACATAGAATCAATTAATCAACTTTGATGTGACTCACTTCGAAAACACAACAAGCACCGCACTGCAGATGTATGTATATTAGAGAAAATCGCTTGTTTTCTTAAACTTCCACTTGCAGGCTGATGCAAGCTACTGTTCCTTCCACCACACTTCTAATGCTCGGACTGATCACGAGACCGTAGTAAAGTTTATATACAATATATATACATATATATAATACACGCCGAGATTAGCACGTTGAGAAACCCTCTACACACCATGCGAACCTCTAAAAAATGTGTAAAGAAAAAGGTCCCAGTGTGTCTAGTTTTTTGCACATGACACGGAATCGCTCACTGCGCTCTAAGGAAGGGAATGCAGCGGAAGATGAAGCCGTGAAGAAACGTTTTCACCAAATAATGAAGTCTCCGACGTAACATAGTGAATACAACTTATAAGACTTTATACTCACTGATACATCGTAACTTCGTTTGTTTGGAGAACGTTTTTTCTTTCGGCCGTCATTCGTTGGGTTTCGTCCATAGATCACAATAGGTCGCCGAGTGCTGTGCTAAAAAATGGATGCGCGGGCATTCATCGGGGTGTGAGAGCAAATGCCTAAGGCAGGGAGCGCGGGGCGCTATCATTAATGTGTGGACCTGCGAAAACTGATGCGATCAGGTGATATCTATGTATATACGTATATAAAGCTAACAATAAAAATATCCTTAGCGTCGCTGCTCTCGATTGCTGTCCGAACTTTCCGTAGGACGCTTCTCCCGACTATACGAACACCTGAGTTTTTTTTGCTGGTTCTGTATCCAGGACCGTGCCGATGTGTTAACAGACCCCGTCGTAGCAAGTTTTCTCCTGACCACTGTTGAATTTGAACGACATTTGTGAGCTCCCCTGTTCCCCGTTTTGATACTGCTCCTTTTTGTACACTCGCGTGTTACCGATATACTGTACATTTCACGGTTATATGACATTAAAGAAGGAAATAAAAAACATCTTTTTTTCTTACCTGAACGTTTGTGCATGTGGTTGTCTCAATTATTTTTGAATGAAAAGAAAAAAATCTTGAGTTACCATTCCTAGAGTCCTACAGAGTTCTTTGATTGCACTAGATGGGACCATGAGGACAAACCGAAAAACAACACATCTATATGATTTCAGCTTTATCCCAATAACAGAAACATATTTTCCTTCCATCCTTAACATTCTCAGGAAAAATAAAATAGGGCTGTTCGGCTGAAGTTTCGCCGCGCATACGCAGCGCCACTCCTCCCCCTGGCGAGGCGCGCCGATACTTGTTAGAAGTACGAGGAGCAGACGACGCGGGAGGCTGGTCCGCTTGTCGTGCTGGATTCGCGCTTCGTAAAGTAATGTACCGAATGCAAAAGGCACCCAAATGCCACAGCATCGTATTAAACAGAAAGGTATCTGTCTCCCGAAAAGTTTTGTTTGGTTCCTGGAAGGTGATTCAAGAAAGATCGCCAGAAGCATGAATCGCCAGCTGTGCGGAGGACAGGTTTAATTTTTGTTTCTGTATCTTGTCGCGTGATTCAGTAATGCAGCTACGCTTGCTTGTCACATTAATAGGGACTTTTCGTAGGTCACACGCGAGAGCATGCAGGAGTTTTGCGTTGCTTGGGGGCGGAATGAGCTGGCGCCCGTGGAGCCCGCAATCCGACAATGACGTTCTACGATAAGTTCCTAATGTAATAGCTACGATGGTTCCCCACGGCTGTCGACAAACGAAACCAGAATATGCAGTTACCATTTTTTTTATAAACTTTAAATTTGAGAACCAAGCTCACTTTGCTTACCCGCCAATTTTGTTCCCCGATGTTAACAAGAGAAAGCGGGTAAGCGGCAAAAGACTTGAGGAAAAATTAGGCAGATAATCGTAGCCCCTATTGCGTACTGACTTGAACGCATCATTGAAAAGAAATTGACGGCTGTATTCTAGTTTTTCAATATATTATTAAAATGATGTAGTTAGCCCACAACAGGTATAATTACTTCCTAAGGGCCTCTCAAAATTAGACACTAGAACATCCCAGGGTCGACCAATTTGAGCGTGTTGGCAATGTTAGATGTTCCTAATGTAATAGCTAGGTTGGTTCCCCGTGGGTGTCGACAAAATAAACCCGATTATGCAGTTACTATTTTTTAAACAAGTTTAAATTTGAGAACCCAGCTCACTTTGCTTACCTGCCAATTTTCCATTTTGATGAATTACTGGAGACTGGGTCGACAAAACTAGAAACATCAACCGTGGAAGAGACAGAGAGAGGTATCTCTCTTACACGGTTGATATTTTTAGTTTTTTCGCCCCAGTCTCGGGCAATTCATTCAAATTGTTAATACACACACCAGCTCGCTTGCGCTCTCGCAGTAATTTCTACCAATTTTGTTCCCCGATGCTTACAAGAGAAGGCGAGTAAGCAGTGAAAGACATAAGGGCAAATGAGGCAGATAATCATAGCCCGTATTGTGCACTGACTTGAGCGCATAGATGAAAAGAGATTTACACTGACGGCTGTACTCTAGTTCTTTTTTATATTATTAAAATGATGTAGCTAACCTACAACAGGCATAATTACTTTCCAAGGAACTCTAAAACATCAAACCCTAGTACATTCCTCTGTCAACCAATAAGAGTGTGTTGGCAACGTTAGATGTATAAATTGAAAGCACCACAAAGAGGACGAGGACAGGGCACGTCACAAAGGCCAGTAACTAAACATTCAGGACTGAAATTTAAAATTAAATAATCTTTTCTTGCAGAGAGAGAGAGTGAAGGGATATTGACGATCCTTTCCTGGCACAAAGACTCAAGATATATCAAATTTAATTGTACCTAAACGGCAAACAAATCAAATAGTGATTCAATTTTTTTTATTAGTTGTGAACCGCAACAGTGTTCAAAATTATCATTCTGCGATCACATAAAAAATAAGTTCAAAGAAGGCGACGCTTTACGACGCAAATGCAAGTCTATTGGAGATCACTCTCTTCACTAATAAAATTATAAGTGGGTTATTGACGCACGCACATGAATTGCGATTCTACCGCTTTGACGGCAGCGACAGATGCGCGCAAACACAGCAAGGTGTCGCGGCGTATACAGTAATAATTTTTTTGTTGTTATTGGACCCGTTCAAAATGAAAGCAGTGGCCTTATAAACGTGCCGTTTCGGTTTTTTATTAGAACTTGACACAGTGTTGCGATCAGGCTGTGCGTGCCTTGTCATTAACTTCATTCGGATGAATTAGAACAGGCGCGGCATGCTTCCAGCAGCCGGTAACTCCGAGTTTCTAAGATAACTGACCCGAGTTCAAGGAGTGTATGCGACAGCACAGCTGTGCACGAAAAGACAATTTAAACAATATTGCATCCTCATCTTTGTCCAAATAGCCCTGACTTTGAAGAGCTAGCAAAACTATAAAGAAAAATAGCATTTATCTTGGGGCGGATGTCATAGGCGACGCTGTCTTGCACTTGCGAGACACACTTCGCAAACGACAAATGTTTTTATGCCTAGATTATTTCCTCCGCCCCGGAGACCTGACATACAGGCAACCTTCCTTTGCGGAGGTTCGCCTCCCTAAAATTTATCACAGTTTTTTAACAGACAGAAAGCTTCAACGCGGTGGTCGCCACTGCAACTGGCAGCGCGATGGGACGAGCGAACGTCTAATTAGGGCGAATTTGCGCCACGGCGCGGCGCCACTGGTATCGCTCCAGCGCGCCCCTGGCCCAGCCGAACGGTCGAATACGATCGTTAGGCTAAAGTTAGACTCATTAAACTAAAATCGCAATGAACAGTCGCTCCAAAGTAGGGGAAACTGGAATTTCTTTTTTTAACCAAAGTAAGATCCTTTTTTTATTTGAATTGGGGAGGGGGGGGTACACGTGACCCATATTAAGTCCTCTTATACTATGCTGTACTCCGTCCAAATTCGTCACTATACCATTACGGAAGATAGACAAAGGTCCACATAGGCCCCTGGCGTGCCAATTTCGCCTGCCTCAATTTTGTGTCTTTATTTTTCTGTCTTTACAGTGGTGCAGCTGCATTCGTACCTCTTCCGCTGTCAGTAAGTCATTAGACAGCTTGAGTGTAGGGTTTCTCTGCCTCTTGCGTTCGCAATACGCGAGCGTATGATGCACGCAAGAAACCACCTGCTCAGACCGGTTTTAATTGCCCATCTCGTATACGTTGCCAGCTAGATCTCTCGCATGTTCTTACTGCTTTCACTGCATGTGCTTTCATGGCCACCATGCCCATAAAACGAGATATTGAAGCTAGAAATATCTACCATAATTTGAGTTCAAACTAGACCAAGCCTGGTCACCCACGCTTTTCTGTGGGGTACGGAGGCTACGAGCACGGTGGTAGTACCAGTGTCACGTAGCGAAGTTTAACCCCGATGCCTGCGTCAATCGTCTTGTGAGGTCTCCAGCTGATATCAATGCTGTCGTAAAAAAACTTTTAGGACCTACTCCGGTCGTCGTTGACAAACCGGGAGATCAACAGATTGCGGCACTCGAGCACAGGCCAGGGTTGGGCAGAACTACTCAAAAATGTATTTGGAAATACAAATACTGGGATACATTAAAATAGTAGCTAACATACTTATACTGAAATATATCTGTAAAAGTGTATCGCGATACGTATCGGAAATACATTATAAATAGAGGCAAAAAGTATTTGGAAATACAAATACAGGAATACATTTTAGGGAGGGCAGAAATACAAATACAGAAATACTGATACTGCAATACATTTTTCACATTTGTTTGAGACGCCAAATGAGATGAAGCTTGAAGTTGGAAGTGGAAGTGTTTGATCCTGAAATTACTTTC
This sequence comes from Ixodes ricinus, assembly GCA_037355805.1. NCBI lineage: Eukaryota > Metazoa > Arthropoda > Arachnida > Ixodida > Ixodidae > Ixodes > Ixodes ricinus. The sequence goes on along the minus strand of JAZHYW010000811.1, from coordinate 50,445 downwards.
CCGTAGGCTTGGGACTTCGCCTTGAAGGTAGTGATTTCGGACGACGAGGAGTCTTCAATGGGCTCAGAAAAACGTTCCATCAAGGACTGACCGCGGTCCCTTCCCTGACATCTTGTCTGTATGACGAAAGATACGAAAAGGCTTCGACCTCTAAATAAATTCTATGTCATCCTAAATCCAATCAAAGCGTCACCACGCACCCTGTCCAATAAGGACACACCTGTCAACATTAATCACATGACGTCACGGTGGAATGAACTGGTATTCTTTGTTTGTAGTTGTGGACTTGAACATGAAACTTTACTACGCTGCTGTATGAAAGGACAATACTGTCACGAATGAAAATTGATGAGGCGATGATAACTGAAGAAACTAAACGTTTAATGGGGCGAGACTTGTGGACTTGAACATGAAACTTTACTACGCTGCTGTATGAAAGGACAATACTGTCACGAATGAAAATTGATGAGGCGATGATAACTGAAGAAACTAAACGTTTAATGGGACGAGCTTGTGCCCAAAAAATAAAAAGAAGAAAAGATAACAACAGAGCGTCGCGGGCGTCGAAGGCGGCGAAGCTGCAAGGTCGAGACGCTGAGGCGAAACAGACTGCGGCTTGCCACGCGGAGCCCTTATGAACATGTGTGGGCTTCTGGAATAATCGGCCCAGAAGATTCGGCGTGTAGAACTTTCTGACCTCGAAGGAATTTTAGTGAGCATGGTAAAAAGGCCCCCTTTCACCTTAACCCTAATGCCCTCAGAAGGAAACAAAAAGTGTTCAGATTTGTTCTTGTTTTTTCTTCGGGGGGGGGGGGGGGGGGGGGGGGCGGAGGAGTGTTTCTCAAGAAATTTAACGAAATACATTTCACCCTGATTGTATCGCGATACACAGGAACATTCAAAATGTATTTCGATACAGGAATACAGATACTGGTGCAAAAAATGTATCGCGATACAGAAATACAGATACGAAATGTATTCTTGAAATACTATAGCGATACTGCCCAACCCTGAGCACAGCGCAGGCGACGCTGACATGTTGACTGGGCACTCCTGCAGCTCTACGGCTGTCTGGCTCAACTGCGAAATGTCCAGGAATGATTACCTAGCTGAAGTTCGCGTAAGAAAGCTAAATTCTAGGTAATTGTGAAGCAAACGCGAACACAACGTCGCACATGATCCCTCAATTCTCAATTTTTAAGTGAGGACTAAAATGAATAACAATAAAACTTGTCTCTCTACCTGCACCACCAAACGGTATATTAAACCAACTAAAAATAAATAAATAAGGTTTAATATGTCCAAAAAAAATTTTAAATTAAAAGCCGATCAACAAAAAAAAAAAGAAAAAACAGGGAAGCAGCGAAATTATTAGATCGAGTACGCGCTCGTGTTTTGTCGGTGGGTTTTATTGAGTATAAAATCAGGTTAATAATGGAGTAGTTTAAGATATTCTCCATTTTGTTTTGTGCCTCTTTGTTCTTGTTTCTTGCTTGAGACGACGACGAGGTTTCTTCCCTGGTTTCTTTTGCTTGTGTTTTTTTTTCAATCTGTAATATAAAAGTAGACGTATATATTATATTGGGTTTATTAAAGAATGAATGTTTTTATGTTCTTACTTTTGGTTTAATCTAAATTACTGTTCCAAACTGTTTTCTTCATTTACTTTTTCCCTTTTCTTTTCCTTCGCATTTCAGAGCTAAAATTTTCTGATAATGGATTTACATGTTTGTTAATATTTATTTATTTCATTATTTATTTAATAATTATATGTATAATAAATAAATATTTATGCATTTAATATATATAAATGACTGTTGGAGTAGCCGCCATCATAAAATCGGTGTTCTCGCCGGGCCCGAGATCTCTCGAGAATTTCCCGCAAGAGGCTGCAACGCCCGCCATGTCCGCAATGCCCACAAGACCCGCAGCCCAAAATCCACAGAGTTTCGTGCCCACGCTATTCGCCTGCCTTTCTGCTGCATTCCGCACATGAGCACTCTCGATCCGCAATTTTCTTTGCGTACTCAAAGCGCTTGTGTACGGCCGACTAAAACTCTTTATTAGCGAGTTCGTGCATGTTGAGCGATAATATGTATGTTTGCTTGTTTGGTATTTGATATCTCTTAACTCAATCCTTGCCTGCGCGAAGTGCACCTGTTTGTTTACTTGTGTATATTTTTCTTTTCTTTTTTTACCCAGATTCTTGATCTTTGCTTTGAGGGGAATTATGAAAACAGTTATTTTGTTTTCAGTGCAAAGAGAAAGAAGTGGCAATGAACTGCGCGGCCCGACCGAATTTTTGCAAGAACCAGAGCAATTGTGGGCCCTATCTTGACTATGCTCTTTCCACAACGGTGCATAATATGCGCTTTCAGGCAGTCTTGCATTCTTTAGACAGTATTTCATCCCTAGCCAAATTACATGCAACTTCGGAAACAGAATGTGGAAGGTGAATTGCCTTTGTTCCTATTCTAGTGTCATTTGTAGGCATCAGTTTAGGCTATCTTTCAAAGCCACTAAATAAAAATATAAAAAAACACATCAAAGGTAAGGGTATCTCATCAAAGTTTTCAATGGCTTCGTCCAGTGCGAGTAAAAATTAACCGTTGAACTTGAAATATATGTACGAGGACGGCGGCATGTACACTACGCTACCTGCTTCAGTCCACGTGGCTGCTTTACTTTTAATGCAATTACGAATCCCCAAAGGACATTTGATAGCGTACATCCACGTATGCTCGAAAAGATCATTACTGAAGCGACGATTAGCACGCCTCGTCAACGACCCCTGCTGGAACAGTACTTCTTTATTTTTTATTTTTTGTTTCTCAATATTGTCGCGCGATGCCATGTCGGATGTATGCTGCACGTGACTCGTTTTCGTGTCGGAGATCATCACCATTCAAACAGTCTCATTAATCGTATCGGGGTAATTACAGACGTTTGTCGTTGAGGGGGACTCTGAAAACGAACGACCAATGACAAAAACTGCCACAATCATGCATGTTTTTTTTTTTTTTACTCTGCCGCTGACGAATTACTTTCATTTTGGAGAGTGGTAGAGCCTGTGCAGAACCAAAATCAATACACAGGGTGTCCCAGAAACAAAACTACAAGGCATCGCCGAGCGCTCATTTTCTATCAAAATGTAGCGCTAGCGATCCAAACGAGATGCCAAAGTTTCAGGCCTAACCGTTAACTCAATCAAAAGTTATAAGCGGCCGATAAAGCTCCCAAATACATGAAGCTGGATGAAGCCATTTACCAAAAAAAAAAAACGGGCAAAAAAGGGCCCCACTTTTCTCAACTGAAATTTTGAAAAGATCACTTACAACTTTTCATTGAAAAAAATTAGTTCTGAAAATTTGGCATCTACACTCTAAGAAAAGCCAGTACGGCTACTTTCCCTCGTAACACTCAAAGAATCAATCACCGCAACTTACGGAGACAGCCCAGCGAATGACGATGCCCAAACCTGTTTACACCAAAAAACGCAGTCTGAGTTGTGACGTTAAGCAATGCAAAACGTCACGCTTGCATTGCTTAATGTCACAAAGACTGCGTTTTTTGGTCTAAACATATGTTTCTACATCGTCATTGGCTGAGCTGCCTCCGTACGTTGCGGTGATTGGCTCTCCAAGTGTTGTGCGGGAAAGCAGACGCACGGGCTTTTTTTTAGAGTGAGTTTGGACCGCTAGCGCTGCACTCTAAGAAACTTTGGTTCTTAGAGTGCAGGGTTCTTCGGCTTGGTCATATTTTGCACCCTAAAAAGTTAATTTGGACACAACCTAAAAGGTTTCTTTGTGAAAATCCTATAGGCTCTCTTTCAACCTACATTTTGATGCAAAAAAGGTCTTCTTCGCTGTGAAAAAACAAAAAACAAAAAAGGGGGACAAACACCACACCGTCTCAAAACTTAGCTGCAAAATTTATCTTCACGCATCTCCTTTATATAGACGTTTTTCGTTTTCTATCATTCTCAGTCACGTGGGTTCCATATCTGGTATGCGAGACGAAAAAATAATAAGACATTTCAACCTGGAATATCCAAGAAAATACACGCGAGGCAAAGCGAGAATATATGACAATCCCGCACTTTTCGTGAACACCTTCCAGCGGCGCGGAGAAATCGGCTCCCAATCTCAGCAATAAACGCAAATAGAACCTCCGGAAATCATTTTTTTGGGGTACACGGTGACTGAAAATAGTTTTTTTTAAATATTATTTTATCAAAGCGCGTTTCGTGATTTCTTTATCGCACGACAGTACCCCTGATACAAAGTCTGACTGATTCAATTCCTACGTACTTCTTTCCTGTCCCTATCGCCTTTTTCGTCTGTATCTTTCCGAGCAATAATCGCTTCCACCGTGGTCCCAACATAACCGCATCACTTATCACTCCGGACGAAAAATGCTGAGTCACTGAGCTGTGGACGAATGCGCAGCGTCTGATACCGCACAGTAGAGCAACAGCGCATGCTGGGAAGGCGTTCCACAGCCCAGTGGACAAACATGGCAGCGTGCAGGAGGCGATTTTTGCAGAGGTCTGTACAGCTCGGTTTCAAGAACCTCGAGGCATTTCTTTTTTATACTGATTTTATCATCAGAAAACAAACCGGAAGAGGTGCCTTCCTCCCTCATCAGCTACTGAAGTAGTGCGTTTAAACAGCTCGCTTCTTTCTCTTCTTCAGGCTTTAAAAAACTGGAGCATTCAAAAGCTGTCATCTCCGTTTTCTGGTTAAACATTAAAAACTACGCAAAAACACGGACAAGAACGAGAAGGTACACGAAAAACAGCGCTGTATTTATTTTTCGTTGTTGTCCCTGTCTTTGCGCTGTTTTTAATTTTTAATTATGAAATACCAACTAGCCCGAACGGTCAACGTTAGTCAACTCCGTTTACTATTTAAACAATTCCCATTTAACGTCGAATTCTTCCCCATTAGGTTTCCTCAAAACTTCACGATTGCGAACCGTTTTTACAAAACATTCATCATTTAGAAGCTTTGGATTGTACTTCCATAAATCCCAAACAAATTTATTCGGCGTTTCTTTAAGGAAAGAAAGCGTAAGGGATACAGGAGCATGATCACTAAAGGACACGTGATCAACCTAGTCATACTGCTTGCATTCTCTGACAAGGTCGAGAGAAACGGACTCCCTATCCAAGCGCTCGTGGCTTGCACCTCGAAAATGCCTCTGCTGTATACACCTTGTCCGCTTGACGCGCAAAATGCACCATCTTCTAACTCACTGCCTTCGACCATGTTATTAAATAAAACTCGCGGCTAGCGTCTTTGCTTCGCTCCCCATTCGCTTTGTCATGCTTTGTACAAGCACAGTGTAAATCATCCCCCCCCCCCCAACAAAAAAAAATAAGTCGATTTGTTTGAATATACTTTTCAAGGTGCTAAAGAAATATTAAATGTACATCCGCCCCCCCCCCCGAAAAAAAGAAAGAAAAGAAGTCGATTAGTTTGAATATACTCTTCAAGGTGCTAAAAAAATATTAAATGTACATCCGCCTTAGCTGGGGCGCCGCCACGAACAGGGCAAAATCGCTTATCCTTCCTTTTAAGTTTCAAGTCCAGATGCAGCCGACGCATGGAGGTGATGGGACCAATCAGCCAACGTCAAAGCGCACCATCATGATGTTCGTCATGTTTCTGTACTTGTTTTACAATAGCCGAAACAATATTAAACAGAACAAGGCCTAGTGACTTCCGCTTTTGACGCTGTTTGATTGGTCCATTAGCTCGTATACTGCGTCTGGACTTAAGCGGAAATGAAGTATAGAAATTATCGCTTTGTGGCAATCACACCACGTCCGAATGTACTACAACAATAAATTTATTACATTTATATCAGGTTTACATGGTGAATTATTATAGGCTTTTCTCATCGTTTCTTAAAACTCCCTTAAGTCTACATTAATGCAGTATAATCACGTAACTTTACGACCCGGGGTGACAATATATATGGGACCAATCGTCGCTTTAAGTTGAATAATTAACTAAAATTTGTACAATAATCTTAGTAAAAATGAACATATTGCCCTAATTAGAAACTTTCTGAGCGTCATCAAAAGCAACTAAACCAGTAAATTTTAGAAACAATCGCAGCACGTGGGAAACGCGGTGCTGCGCTAAAGTTACCACTCGAGCAAAAGGCGCAAGGCTGGCGGTGAGGAAGCGCGGATGATAATTTTATCATACGCGTCAATCATGCCAAATATCAAAAATCAACGCATACTGAGTAGCATCGTCTTGAAGTGGAGTTATGGTTCGGCCGTTCTTATTTATTCGTTAATCATTTGAAATTGGGGCACATGCGCCTCGGCAGAAAACGTTTTGAGGACAAGGCAGCTATATTAATATTAATAATAATAATAATAATAAGAAGAAGAAGAAGAAGAATTTTTTATCTTTGCATCTGTAGAGGAGACGTCGGAGCAACGGAAAAAAATTGTAGAGCCCATCCACTTCACGCGAAGATGAAGGACCAAGGAGCTGTTATCTTTACGACAAAAGCTACTAGTTTCCGCTTGGCATCGGCGACCCGATGTTCGTCGGTCATTTTCGTCCGGCGACGACGTTCACATTCCCGCTTCTGTTGCCGCTGACGCTCTAGACGGGCACGTTCTTCGTCGGTGAGTGGAGGATCAATCGAAGCCGATGGACCCACACTAACGGCCACACCACGTTGGGCCGCTGCGCGTTCGGCTTCTCGACGCTTTCGCACACATTCGCGCTGTTGAGCGCGCCGACGATCCTTGTAGGCACGCTCTTCCTCTTCAGAGCGAACAACACGCCGCCCACCAATGGCGAGTTCAAAGGGCAACTGGTAACGTCGCTAGACAATGGCTATGTCAAGAGACAAAGAAACGCAGCCATTGGTTGGTAGCTATTTGAGGTTTTACGGCGACGTTACAGCGAATTGCTATATTGATAGGATAAAAACACATACATACATAAAGTCGATGAGCTCTATCAATACACAACGTTGTAAGTTATAAACCCAATTTTTCGAGGCACACCTTGAGGACAGTTTTTTTCTTTCGATTGGGCCCAAGTTTACCTTATGAGCATCGTGGAAGCCAAAGAAAAGAAAATTAGATCGGCGCGTTCTGCCCTCAGCCTCGTCACAGCGCACTCTTAGCTGAGATAAGTCGGGGACCGTAGATGATAACAAGGGGTCAGCACCTCACTATCTAATAATGCCAAGGAAGGCTCACTCACGCGGGTTGACCCCTCTTTTTATTTATACTTGCCACGACCAATCGGAACGAAGGAGCGCCGTTTAAACGGGAGTTTTTTGTTAACAACCACGGACGCAATTTTTTCCAGACCCAAGCACATAACAGCTTCGCTGTAAAAGTGAATGCATGTTGACTTGGCGAGGTCCGGACCCCGTGCACTTCAGCAGACAGCAACGGGAATACAAAAATAGCTGCAAACATCATAGCAACAGGCAACAAGTAAAGATACAAACATAAAAAAAGCTAGGTTTCACAGGTTTACATAGAAACTCTATACAAAAAGTAAGTACAATGATTTAGGGTTTACATTACAAATGTCCACGTCATCTGCATGATATTTGTTGAGCAATGAGGGTTGATTATGTTTTAAAGATTGGTAACTGTAGTTCGTACAAAACTGAAACACTTTTTATTTCTCAGAGTAGTGGGTGCGGATGGCGGGCATGTTCTTGAACAATCCTGATGTTTGTTTTAAAAAACTAATACATTCAAGGGAAGAAAATCGAAATGACCGAGTCGAGAGGCACTTATAATATTGATGTACCGTATTTTCCGGACTATAGTACGCACCCGGTGTATAGTCCGCAGGGGCGAATATGGGGTCAAAAATAAAAGTTTTTGCTTAGATAGCCCGCACCCGGTGCATAGTCCGCACCTAGTGCAGAGTCCGCACCTGGGGCTTAGTCGACACGAAAATCCTCTAATACGCGCGCACACCTTGACATGTGTCTGCTTTCTTAGCTCACAAACAAGCCGATAATATACATAAATCATCATTGGCATACTCTTTTATTCACAAAATCCGTCGCGTCCCGTCATAATCAACTATATTGAAAAACAAAATTCCTGTATAGTCCGCACGCGTAGATAGTCCGCGCAGCCTGAAATTTCAACTTTTAACCATGTATAGTCCGCGGACTATAGTCCCGAAAATACGGTATATTTATAATTTTGTATCGTGGAAATAGAGCTTCTCTATGGGCTAAGAACAGAACGTTTCTAACAAAGCGCAAAACATTTTTGAAGTAATAATATTTTATTAAGACTTGTTCCTCTGATCGTTCTGCAAAGGAGATGACAATAAGCTATTTGGGATTTAAATAATGCATGATAAATTTGTAGTTCTATTCTTGCGAGGAGAAAGGACAACGTGCAAGTACACCAACAATTCTGCATAATTTATTGACAACCTGGTTTATGTGTTTATCCCGTTGTAAGTTTCCTGAAAATATAATTCCGAATGTTTTATGTTCTTTCACTAATTCAATCGCTATAGATTGAAAATGAAGAGTTTCATTTATATTTACGTGTTTGCTGAACGATTTGAATGAAATTGCCTTTGTTTTTGTTTCATTAATATATAGTCCATTTGTTTGCGACCACAAAAGTAATGTAGACAATATAAATTTTGCTTTGGTTATTAGGTTATCCGCATTCGCGCCACTGAGGAACCGACTGGTGTCGTCCGCACACAAGACAAAGGGATATTTTTGTTAATATTCACACGATCATTCATATAATTATTAAAAAGCCATGGACCTAAAATGCTACCTTGTGGCACGCCGTACTTTATCTGTAACAGTGATTAGAAATGACCATCCATTATCGCAGATTGCCTATATTCATTTATGTATGAGGATAAAAGTGAAAGTGATGTACCACGTATACTATATCTGCTTAATGAAATAAATGTAAGGGCGCAAACCCGTACTGGTGTACATTAAACATGATTCAAAAGTCTCAAAATTTGAGACTTTTGAGTGTGTGTGTCGTTACCTGCAGTCTCGTTTTTTAAATCATATCAACTTAGTTTGTCAAGAAGTATGTTTTGATTGAGACAATCAAAAGCGTTACTGAATCAATAAAAATGTCAAGTGTCAATAGTTCGCTTTCTATATTCTGTAATATGGCCTGTCTGTAAAAAAAGAGCGTATTTGGAAGATTTTTTTTCCTAAAGCTAAACTGTGATTTTGAAATTACAGAGCTTCTCTGAAAAAAAACTATCAGATGACAAAATTTTTTTTCAAGTTCCTTTAAATAAAGAGCCAAAACGAATATTGCTTTCTAATTATATAGGACATTTCGGTCGCCACCCTTATATATCACAGACACTTTGGCAAGTTTCGACCTGGCTGGTTCCTTCCTCCGTAGTTTTCATGGGGTCAGTGAAAACAGATTTTGCCGAAAAAGTTGTTTGAGCGCTCCTCAGTGTTTCCAGATGGTCGCACAACAAACCGCCAAACGGCTGGAGGGCATAACCCAAATGTCGCTCGAAGCTCAAAATTCTACGTCATCACGAAAACAAAAATCCTAATTCACATATAAAATTCCAGATATATACGGTGCCCGACATTTCTCTCAAACTAAGAATATTTCTCTATTCCCACATAGACCCGAACATTACCCTAATCTAAGAACTACACGCTCAGCCCTGGCTGAGCGCGTTTTGATGGCGAGCTTCCACAGTTCTTTTGCAACGTGCATCCAGCACCATCAAGATTGCCGGTCTTAGGAGCCTCTGCGGGGCGCACGTTCGTCTGCTAAAAAAGTATGTTGTTTGTATGTTTATACAGCCTAGAACTTGGTCTGCCTCAAGGGGCGACGAGTCTCCCAGCTGTAGATGAGAAATTTAGCCAGTGTAGTACAACCGTAGCCTGGGTTCTTCAACGTGCATCACGCAGTACTGATACACGACCTCACGCCGATACGATGCTCATCCAGATCGAAACGGGCAAGGGTGGGGATAGAGCCCAGGATCCTGGGTTCTGCAGCGCGAGCTTTCGCTCCACGTGCTACGAGCTGGTGTGCGCTATACTTCGTTTCAGCTTGGGTCCAGACGCAGCCGATGCTACAAGCGCGAGCTCCGGGCTTCCAGCGTCCCTGCCAAGCACGCGCGCTCGTGCAGTACAGGCACTGTTCAGGGCCACACGCTCGTGCTTGTAGCATCGGCTGCGTCTGGACCCAAGCTGAAACGAAGTATAGCCCACTCGGCCACCGATCCCCCGTTCTGCTGCTTCTTTCACAGCAGTTGCGATGATGTCAGAACGCCAAGCTCTTATTGGCTGATTAAAAAAAAAATAGTGGGCAGACTTTAAGGCATCTAGCATTGAGGTCTACCCATTATCCTTTCATTCAAAGCTAATCAGAGGTCGCCGTAGTTCTGACATCACCACAACTCATGCGCAAGAAGCAGATGACTTGCTTTCTGCATTAATGTGTGCTCGTTCCGAGCATGCGCTCAGCGCCCTCAGATATGGCGTCCAGTGAATACCCCCCCCCCCCCCCTATAGGTATAACAACGTCCATTGACTTGTGACAGCTTTCTTTTTGTTCTTATTGAAAGATATTACGGCGTTTTCATTTATAGGCTATAAGCAATAAATGTGATCGGAGCTGGCCATGTGTAGTTTTCTATGGCGCAGTTCGTGGTACGCTTTAAAAACTGCCCGTGCGTCAATTTTGTTCAAAAGATTTTAGAATGCACAAATAATTGGCCTGCCACGCCGAAGGGTGACATCGAGCCTTAATAAGCAATAAACCTTCATTCAATTCATTCGTGAATCCCTAGAAAAAAGTCATAAAATAAAAAGTAAAAATAAAAAAATTGAACAAAAAAAAACGTTTCACAAAAAAAAAGGTGACATAGTCGCCCAAGATCAGAAAAAAAAAGAAAAAAAAATGTGTGTCTTTGGAATTACTTTGTTTCACCTTATGTACGAGCGAAGGCAAAGCTGGAAGCGCGAGCACGAAAGCTCCGTGCGTTCAGGCTTTGCTCGAGCGCGCGAGCTGGGGAGAAACGTAAAAAGCGCTGGTCTCGCGCTTCTAGCTTTGGCTTCGCTCGCAGATAAGGTGAAACGAAGTATAGCTCGCCTGTGCTTTTGTTATGTTTCAAAAATAAATGAATTTGGTTTCTAGAAAGGCATGCAAGACCTACGCAGAAAATTAGTGTACACTGACATGATATTGAGCCATCAAAAGCTTACGCGGTCAGGGCTTGAGATTCTATGCTAATACATTGGCGTCATTTTGTAGTGTACTAAATTTATCATAATTTATGCAACTCACTATAGTCGTAAGGTCTAAGCCTACAAAAGGAACAATAGAAAATGAAGAGTAAGTTCTTTTTTTTTGTACTCTCAAGAGAACTCTTCAGATTGAGATTGATCCTATGTTTATACCCATGAAACTAAAACTCTTTGATACTTTGATAAAAAAAAAAAACTCCATTGACACTGCAGCCTAAGAAAAAAAAATGCTGCCGGCGTTCCGGTAAAAACTCAAGTGGTAACATTTGACCTACTTGAGAGCAAAGTTTTAGGATCTTCGATCTTTCAAAAATAACGGGTATCATATTTTGTTCCGAGATAAAAACAAATATAAGATCAAGACTCAACACTCTCGATAGGAGAGAAATGAGTGCTTGCATCGACTTACAATTTTGAAGCCCGTAGAAAAAAAAGGAAAAAAGCAAACGCAGAATTTCTTCGGAAAAGCGACGTCTGCTCAAATTTGATGCGCTGCTCGTTCTCGGCAACAAAGACCAAGCACAGCTTTCAGCCGCGAATCGAAGCGCGATCTCCGTACTCATCGCACTGCGTGATTCCTCTGCGAGATGAATCTATAAGGCGGGACTGCGGGATAAAAACACCAAGTTGGAGCAAACCAATAACACCTTAGAAAGGTTCTATCGTCGCACCGTCTGGTGGCGGTGTCGCCCCTTTCTCCGCGCGAAGGATAGGGTGCCAGGCACAATGGCTGATTTCATTTTGTTATCGTTGTTTCGTGACACACGCAAAAAAGAAGAAAAAAAAAAAAGATAAAAAACGACTTTCAAGCTCGTAGCGGCAGACCGTCTTTCTCGGAATCGAGAGCTATTTCGTTTCAGCAAAGTGACGATTTGTGCGTACTTTGGAAATAGTCGACTGCAATATTTGAGGCTCGTGAGGTGGAGTTTGTGTGCGTGTGTGTGTGTACAGGATTTTTTTTTGGGGGGGGGGGGGGGGGCAGAGAATGACACAGAGTGGGAGATGATTTCCTTGGGGGAAGGTACGTTGCCTTCGACTATAGGCACCGCACTTTCGTAGGGAGCAAACGAATCTCGGAATATTCCAGTTGCTTTCGTTTTCGTTTATTTTTTTCTCTCGAATCTTTCTTGAAGGCGCCGGTGTTCATAGAGGATCGAAGCTAACCTCCATCGAATTTTCGATCCCGACTTGTCGCAACTCCCGACCTCGATAACCCTGAAGTGATATCTCAGTCGACACATCATCGACGAGTGCGCACCCTGGAAACCGAACTATCTTAAGAGGGAGTTCAAACTGACAAACTACTTTATAAAACTGTGACTGTTCTGTGAATCCCCTCCATTTAAAACATGTTGCTCTAGTCATCGATAAGTTAAGAAACTGAGGGCACGATCTACAGACCCCTTAAGCAATTACGCCTTGTTGCGGTCGATCTGAAAATACTGCAAAATAGAGTGTAGCAAGTTGGGTAGTTTATAAGTGATAAATTACATACTTCAAAGAGACTGTATACAATTGATAAACTAGCCATCTTTATGGTGTCTTTTGCGCAAGCCACTTAGTATTTTCAGATCGACCGTAAAAGGGCGCAATGTTTGAAGGGGTCTATTACGATTATGTTTCCAGATATGTGTTGCAGTCCTCGGCCCTCTTATCAGCTGGTGCCTTAATGCGATTAGCAGCGAATAGATAATAAGATGTCCAGGACAAAACATGTCAAACGTTTCATAATCAGTGACTGACCAGACAAATCGTTCAATTCATTTAGACAACGAGTTTATCTTCGTAAAAATCCATCGTCGAATCATCCTCTCGCGCCTCTATCACAGCGCAGCAGCCTGACCTCTGTGACTACCACTCCCACTCCTTCTACAAACGACAGCCACTTAAACCACCTCTGCGGAAACAGCGAAATCGCCAAACGGAGAAAACGGCAGACTCTACAAATCTTGCGAGGAGCGACAGCTGCCTAAGCAAGCCTCTCCAGACGGCCTGCACCTCCGATGCCACCATCCCTACCGCTAGGCACGAAACGCTTGTCCGCCGCTTGGTCAACAACCAACATGGCGATGTCGTCCGCTGTGCAACAGCGATTCGACAGGGACGACACGGAAAACGGCACGTGCCGAGAGTGTGGCCTCCCCGCGACGACGCGACACCTCGTCTGGGACTGCTCCGCCCAGTCTTTGGAACACAGCGGGAGCAAGCGCTCGAAGGCAGCCCCGGAAGAATACCGACTACCGTCCTTCGACGACTGGGTGCTCCCGAGCACGGCCGAACCGGAGCACCTGTCGACCCTCTGGTCGCAGCTGGCAGGGTTCGTCCTCGCAGAGGAGGGCCCAGGCCAGCTACCTCGACTACGAGGAGGCCTCAGGAAAAGCGGCGGCGACAATGACGTTAGACACAGCCGGCAACCCCATCAATGGCGTCAAAGAATCTGCTTGCGTCCACCGTGACTAAAGCTGGGGGCTGGGGGAATGGGCCATCGGATCGCGTTCAAATACGCCTATAGCGGCAAGCGTGGAAAGGAAAAAAAATAGGTTAAAGAAAGGCGTTATAAACAACGACAAAACAATCACACCCTTCCGGGGAGCTGCTCCAGAACCGTGTATAGAAAGAGTTTGGTGAATGGGAGGCTCGTACAGAGCCAGGGCGTGCACCAGACGCAGAAAGTGGACTTGACATACTCTCTTGGCCAACCAGAAGCCGAAAAGTATCCCCTAAAAGTGGTAGCAAGAAACTGTTTCAATCATAGGTATATGATTATAATAAGCGCGTAAGAGTTAAATGTAGTAACCCTTCCTGGTTGAAAATAGGGTGCACGTGATGTTTCCATCATGATCATGCTGAAAGATGTTAGAAACGTTTGTGTCGCTCGAAGTCTGTTTTGCTCGGACAGTGTGTGACCACTCGGACGGCAGGTTCTCGGGGAGAGCGCCTTTAGAGCGCGCGACACTAGAGCGCCGACGTTAGAGCGCGCGACACGAGGGCGCTAGCGACAGTAGCGCGCTTGACACTAAAGCGCACGTCACGAGAGCGCATGACCAGTTGAGTCGCGCGACACAGTTAGAGCGCACGAGCGACTCAGTTGAGCGAACACCGCAAAATGTGGGATGTACCCGCGGCTCCACAGACAGAACAAAATTGTGCGACTCATCGGATCGGAGCATTGGTGATTTTTGATTGATTAAATATGCCTTTAATAAAAAATAAAAATAAAACGGGTACGACTCTTTCTAACCAATTGTTTACTGACATCGGAGAGAAAAGGGGCAAGGAGTGGGGTGGGGCATATAGGTACCGGGAATGTCTGCAGTTGGGTGGAGCAGCGAGTCTAAGATTTCTCCACGGCGCTGCGGTGCGCCTCTCGAATATACTATAAATAGTTTACTTTTTGCTATATTTGATCTACTCTTGACAGGCATTTGGGCTCCGATCTATTTTGTGGCTATTTAGACGTCCCTCACATATGTACTTTTAAATAGTATTGTGACGTCCATGACCGTAATGAAGAAAGCTCATATTGCAGGAGAAGCCCAAGCATCCATTCTAAGAAGAAAGCTCACTGCTGAAAAACTATCAGCAAAAACTCATCGAAGCAAAGCTCAGCACAATTTTATCGGATGCAGAGCTTTCCAGCCTTTGACGGATACAGGAAAACCTACCCTGCAAATCTGTGAAATATATTTCAGAATTCTTTTCCAAAGTCCTCATTCGTTGACGCGTCGGGTACGGTGACGACGTCGCCTTCTGTTGTTGATAGAACAGAACCTAAAGGCAATGCCCTTCCTGCATGTCCCAGAAAAGAGCCTACAATGAAAAAAGACTTGCCTATCGCTTTTTCCGTTCTATGCATTCCACAGAACCGTAGCTTCTCCACCTTTGTTCTTATAAAGTAGTCCAATCTTCTAGGGCCGAATGCGAGTGCTTTGATTCAGAAATATACGGATACCAAAGATTTCAGAAATGTATGAATATCGAAGAAAAAAGCGCAGCACAAACAGAAATAAAAAGTTCGAACTGAAAAGTTTTAGACATGAATAGAGACCGAACTTCTACGCAAGGATAGTGCCACAGGTAATAAATTTAAAGGATTGATCGTAGGATTCGTTGGTCAGCTTTTTTTCCGACAAAAACGTCTCCATAGACAGAATTAATGCGTCAAGATCTATAGCGGCCAGATTCCGAGAAGCGCATAGGAAATGGTGCCTGCCGCACCGGATGCTGTCGGTCTCGCCCCAGCGCTCTATGCATCTACACTGACATCAACGCATATTTCATTTTCATTGTCGGCACAGGTTCTCGGATTGAGCGTTTAGTACAATTGTCATTTGTAACAATATAAATGGTTGGCGTATGACACTTGGCACGAGAGCTTCGTTCCCGAAATTGATCTTGAAAACCCCAGAATACGGTTAAGCACGTTACATGTAGCTTCTTTCCCTTTGAACTTCTTAAAATAATTTAAAATAAAAATTACTCAGGTAGGTGGTGAACGTTATCAATTAAAATCGAAGAAATAATGAAGCTAGGTCAGCTGCGATGTTTTTTACTGCGGAAATAAATGCTACTTATATTCTTTTTTTCTTTTTCAGTTAGCTTTTTGTGGCACTTGTTGGTTTGTCACAAGCAAAAATTTCGTGGACTCATTCGTAATGTCCTTGCTGAATCAGACCATTTGCTGTCTTACCCAAGCATCAAAGAGAATGCAGGGATTGGTGTTCCACGCGCCACACGCGCACGTCTTTCCTGTATAAAAGATTCGAAGTAAATAACCAAAAGAAAGCATTGACGAACGCGCGTGCAAGACGCCATTTGTTTTAGGTTTTTGCTTTCGAAAAGTTACTACTGCTGAGGCCAGCACGTGCGGCGCGTGGAACACCAATCCCTGCATTCTCCTTGATGCTTGGGTAAGACAGCAATAGGTCTATTCCACGGCGCATAAGTCCCCGCCGGCTGAAATAAAGGTCGCCATGTCCGAACAAGTGGTCGGTCGTGGGTCGGGCCGCCTCGCGCTGGACTGGTTGTACCGGGATCTCGTGACGGGTCGCTACGGCGACACGCTGCGCTAATGTCGCTGCGCTCTCGAGTCGCGCGCGCTAACGTCGCAGCGCTCTCGAGTTGTGCGCTCTAACGTCGCAGCGCTCTCAGTATCGCGCGCGCTAATCGCCGCGGCGCCATGGTGTTGTATGGGGAAGTGTGCCCAAACAGAATATCGATGGCATGCCACTTGTTCATGACGCCGATGGACACCAGGTACGCCTTGTCGGGCCATCGTGCGCGGCGCTACAATGGCACCACGCGTACAAGTGCGTCCTGCATGAGCACGCGCAGCACGAGACGACTCTCGTGCCCCTTCGAGCAGAAATTCACCGGTAGCCTGGCTACGGCGCCACCTTTTTCTGTCAGCTTGACGGCGGCGGTCGTGCACCATCCGAAGAATGCGGAGCGTCGGCACACCTGCCCCTATAAAGCCACCATGGTGGCGCCCCAACGCCGTGGCGCTCTAAAGGCCTGTTCGCACACAGCGGAGCACTAAGTTAGGGGCGCACGGCCGGGACTGGAAGCGCGCGCTGTCTCTTCCTCTCTTCTTGCGGCGCTTGCGTCGCCGGGAGTCAATGGCATTTTTCTCCTTGCATGTACTTCCCTTGCTTGACGCCGGGAGCGCAACCACCTTCACCCCACTCGAGAAGTCCTCTTCGAAGCGTGCTGCGCTGGTGTTCGAGTTTCTGCAGGTTGTTGTTTTGCCGAAAGCGATCTCCTCTAGAAAGCGGGAGCTCAAGTATAGGCTGACCAGAAGGGTCAACCAGTGACCCAGCCGAGAAAGTTTCAGACGACTACGGTCCATGTGTGGAGAGAATGACATAGCTGATGCAAAAGCTGTCGCAGGCCCTTCATCACATTGCCGAAAAAAAGGCCCCTTCTAAGCAAATACAGATGTCAGGCAGATTCTGAGCCGTTGTCACCGCTGCCCCGACTCGGTTACCACTGACCTGAAAAAACTGAAAGTGCGCTTGCGCTCCATCTCCATCCATGACATACTCTGGTCTGGTGTACGTCGGTAGCTATCTGGCGAAACTCATTAGTGAGTTTGGGTGCGACGCCTGTATTATGCTGTTGTCTACGCGTAACAGAGGTGATCCTCTGCTCGTCTTGTGCAAGGGCCAAGGATAAAAGCGGACTTCATTATCCGAATCCTAGGTTCCTCACTTCTGAACAACGTTGTTGTTTTTGTTTTTAAGGGCTTGTTAGGGATGGTGAACCG
The DNA here is from genome assembly GCA_037355805.1 of Ixodes ricinus. Classification (NCBI taxonomy): domain Eukaryota; kingdom Metazoa; phylum Arthropoda; class Arachnida; order Ixodida; family Ixodidae; genus Ixodes; species Ixodes ricinus. The sequence goes on along the minus strand of JAZHYW010000811.1, from coordinate 32,894 downwards.
AAATTTGGATTTCAGAAAAACAATGCAGGAGATGTAGGCGGGACGCTACAATCCCTACAACACTACTCGTAAGGCGATATCTCGAATGGACGGCCGTATTTTGAGAAGAAGAGTCGAGATTGAACAAAACCGACGAGGCGCGTGACGTCAACATACCTAGTTTCCGCCTCTCTTCAGCTTCGCTCCCTCAAGGCGGCGAGGCGGAGAAGACGCGAGCCGTTCCCTCTCCCTTCTCCGGAGAAACATGACGTCAACAAACCTGTCAATTGCGCCTCCTTTTCTTGAAAAATACGGTCATCCGTTTGAGATATCGCTGTGTGAGTGATGTTTTGGTGTGTGTGGTATCCCGCTGCACGCTTTTGCCGCGTGTTTTGTGGAATGCAGATTTCGGTTCAGCATCCCTTGCATCTTCGCCTACGAATGTCCACACAGTTCTGCAACTACTCATTGCACCCTATCATGAAGATGCGCGAATCCTAAGTTGCCCAGAAGGCATTGACTACAGTCACTCAAAGCGCTTGTCTGGTTTAATTTGCAACAAGTTCCTCAGAATACTTCTGATTAACTATGCAAAGACGGTCACGGACAGAAACAAAAATCAGCTGGATATGTGCACAAGCCTCGAGGAAGCCCCTTAGGATGTAATATGCACTGTTGAAAATTGTACGAGACCGTGCACCCCTCGACTTGAACAGCTGATCGACTTTATGTGCGGCCTATAAATGAGTGATGCAGATCACGGCAATAGATAGATTGGGCCTGCTTATATTTCACGAGAGTGTACGAATTATTTATCATTTAAAGCTCCTCCGGCGTAGAAGGGGTCCGTCTCCTCCTGTTCTGGGTTGCAACAGGAGTCCTGGGCAACAGACAGTATAGTTTTCCTCAGTTGCATTCGCTGTCTCTGCTGCTACTTTTTCCTCCCGAATCTCTCGGAGATGCGTCAAATATTACCGTTTTGGGCTCCATCGGCGTACTATATAGTGGCTGAGGGTCGTACAAGGATCGAGTGTCAACGGCTGCAAAATCTCGGCCGCGGGTTGTGACAGCGCTGCGAGATACACTGTCGAACGCGCTCTGTGCAAACGGCAAAGGGTAGCCCAGGGTGAGGTGACAGCGCCAACCGTGAACTGCGGTGGGAGGTGGCGATTGCCCCCCAGTGCAAGGCCGAAGAGAAGAGAGCGCGCGCGCCAGTCCGGCCCTGGTCAGGCCGTTTATACTGAGAGGAGTTGGCCTTTTTCGAGGATATTTTGACAGTCTGGCAACCACAGCAGCGTAGTCTGACAACCGGGGATGACTAATTCCGTCCGCCATTTGTGGCTCTGACTCATAGGAACTCTATGCGATTTCTCAGGAATAAAGAAGAGAAAGAAGTAACGCCATTTTGTGTTATCGCGAAATCCGCTAGTTCTAGCGGGCAACAAGCTCCGCCCGTGGCTCACAACTCTCTCAGTATAAACGGCTCTGGCCCTGGTTAGCGCTACGCGAGCGCTCATGTGCGCTTCGTAGTGCGTGACTTGCTCTAATATAGCGCGTGATTACCGCTTCAGTAGCGCCTGGTAGCGCTTCAGTAGCGCCGTGTTAGCGCTTCAGTAGTACTTCTTGTACCGCGGTGTGCTGCAGATTAGCGCGTGCAGTGCGGTTCGGTTCCTGTTGTTGGGTGTGCATCAGCAGCACCATGGCGGACATGTGGAACGCTTAAATAGAAACGCGACAAATGCTCTTACGTACGCGGTTTGTGCATAAGTGTCTGGACGACTTAACGCCCAGAGAGCCTTCTGGGTGCGCGAAATATTTCGGCGAACCTTGTTCCCAGACTGAGGACCGAGACACAGAGCTCTTTGGAAGGTGATTATTTTTTAACTGAGTGTCTTTGAAACCAGGCCATGCATATCGAATAGAAAGCGGATGAGATCGTACCAAAGTCAATCAGTCGCTCAGAGTCCATGACTCTGGATCGCCTGCCCGACCCGTTGCTTGGAGAGCGGCTCTTTTACTGCCTCTTCTTTCAATGTCAAAGGAAAAACAACAACAAAGGAATCGCCGTGCACGCGCTGTTCCGCAGCAGCAAGCACGGCACAATAGGAGTATTCACTGGGCGCCATATTTGTGGGTGATGTCTAGGTGCATGCTCTGAACGAGCCCACATTAATAGGCTGCTAAGACCGGCAATCTTGAGGGTGCGGAATGCACGTTACAAAAAAACTGTGGAAGCTCGCCATCAGCACGCGCTCAGCAGTCCTGCACACAGCTATAATAATAATAATAATAATTTGTTTATTTAATGTGCCCAAAAACAACCACGCAGGTCTTACATTGGCGCACACAAGACAAAAAGAAGAAACACAGCACACGCACAGCTTCAATGTACAAATTAGCATAACTACAAATAGGTCGCACACTTCACACAAATGTAATAGAGTTTCAACTTTCAACTAGACTTGCCAAGTTCCGGCGAAAAACTGGGAGATCTGTGAAGATGTCCAAAGTAGAGGATACGATTGTATTAAATGAAAGTTGCATACGGGACAGTGGTGAGAGTTTAGACATGAATTGAATATAAAAGACATTTAAATTTCTGGTAACGCGACAAGGAACATGAAAATCGACAGAATTCAGAAGTTGATTAGCATCAGTCCAACCATTTACCACCCTGTGCAAAAAATCAGATCACGCTCTAATCTTCTATTTGACAAAGTTGTAAGTAAAACGCTCTTAAGAAGAAATTCATAATCATAATAAAAGCGACGCTGAAAGTGTCTATCATACAAAATGCGTATCATTCTTTTTTGCACAGATTCAATGCTTAAAGGGCTCATGAAACGAATTTTGGGTTGGGATGAATGATTTTAAATTGGGACTTTACTAATCGCATATCGTTTAGTTGGCCAAAAGAAAGAGGCTAGAAAGTCAAAAGCCAGCTTTTCGGTACGAACATTTGAAAATATAGCGGACTATTTCGTACCTTCTTGCTTTCGAAAGCTCTCCGCTCTCTTCACATGATACATCCGCGGTTCCAAGGCGCGTCACCGGCGCCAAACTGACGTCAGCAGAGCCCAGCTCACGCATTGGACACGAGAACTGCGTCACTCGGACGTATGCACTCGTCAACAATCAATCCGTCGACGAATATTTGGATTCGCGTTCGTGGCCAATGAGTGCCCTGACATGAACTTCTCGTCACTGGGAATGACAAGTTCTATGGTGTGCATAAAAAGCACGAGGTGGAAGGCTAGGAGTCCTCGTCAACCGGTGCCGAAGGAATGTCACGACCACGGATTTCACAATTGCATTTGAGTTGAGGATTAAAGCTAAGGAGGAAGAAGTAGGAAAATCGTTTCACGTGACCCCTTTGAAGACTGTGTACTTGTTGGAGAATTCCAAACAACAGATGCAAATTCAATTCGTGAACGAACTAAAGCACAAAATAAACGAATCATACCAAGCAGGGTGTCTGAACTTTTTAGTTATAACGAGACTCGTGACAGCCGAGGAGCTTTCATCGCACGGCCAACAATAAAGAAACAGGCATGTTGAATGACAACGCGCTATCAAGGCACACACCAAGATCTTTCATCACAGTCAGGCGTTCGGATTGGAGTTCCTCCCAAGGAAGTAAGTAAAATGAATAACACTGTGTCGTCTGCCACCAAAGAAAGAACTTCTTGGTTTTGGTATGGGATTTAGGAGCAAATTATTCGCCAAAGACCATTGCAGTATGTTATCTACAGCTGTGCTGAAGAGCATTACAATGGCCGCCAGTGAATACTCCTTGTAGGCGTGGGCGATAAGCAACAGAGCCGCTTAGCCAGCGCTGGGGTCAGAGCGCTTCTGTAGCGCTAACAGAGTGCTGCTGAAGCGCTAACCGAGCGCTACGTCACGCGCTGGGAAGCGCCACATGAGCGCTCGTTCGAGCGCTCACATAGCGCTAACTTAGCGCTCCGCTGTATGTGTGAACCGGCCTTAATGTCGTGCGCTCTTGTGTCGTGCGCTCTAGTGTTGTACAGCGTTTTGATCGACAATATCTTTCTTTATCTTTTGAAATAAACAATATAAAAGAGTCAGTCTTCAAGAGTATGCCATGCAAAAAAATAACAAGAAGAGGAAAGCTGGCTGGACTGCATCATAGTCTCCTCTAACTGGACTGCATCATAGTCTCCCGAAAACACTTGTTCGCTCGGGAGAAGTGTGTTTCGGCGTCTCGCCGAAGCGGGGCACCAGTCACGTGGCTCTCCTCTCATCCGTTGCCTGCCGCTCCAGATTTTCCATTTCGGCGGCTGCTTCTCGTGGTAATCTGCCAGGCTTTGTCAGTGTATAGGAGGCTGTGCCACTGGTCATTTCCAACCTAAGCTCGGCGTTCTGAAGTTCCCGCGCGCTCTGGTCTTCTTCCCTCCTCCAGATTATAGGTGCATACACAACTGACCGTTTTGTTCCGGACGCGTTTATTTCATTTTTGTTGCAAAGCGCGTGAAAACGCGAATTGCGGTACGAGCTCCTGACATTGACAGCATTACAACAGCATTTTTTTGTTTTTTCTAGAGAGTGCATGCAGTGCTCATCGGCTACTACAAAAACCCTAAGTATAAAGCGGGTTGTTAACGCTGCGGCAAAGTTCTGTGGTTATGCACCTCCGCTTCCCACATAGCGGGCCCAGTTTCTGCCCCCGCGGTTCGGTTCCCGCGGGCGGCGAGCGATCTTTTTCTAGGATTTCGCAGCCTTGACGACGAACACCCTATGCCCTAGTACGCACACTACAACGCCAACAACGACAACAACTTCAACATCAACAACGGACGTAATTTCCAGTGACTGCTATTGCTGTAAAAGGATCAGCTCACCTGTTAACCCGTTTCGCTATTAAAGTTCCCACATGTGCTGAGTTTCAGACAGCTGCACAAGTCGTTCGAGGGCAGTTGTCGTTCTAAACTTCGACGGAGGAGCAATCCAGCAACGTGCTCTCGCGTCAGGAAACAGGTGCCCGTATCTCATTGCCTGTCGTCAACAAGGTAGGCCAGAATAATACTAATTAGGTCATGGCGGCTAAGAGGGCAGGTCTAGCATTCTGTCACGCTGATACGTCCGAAAAACTATCCAAGTTGTTGCTATGGCGTTGCAGTGCTTTGGCGTCTCGGTACCGATGCTGGTGAAAGCGAGGCACTCCAGCCAGAACCACATAATGCAAGAAGCAGGGAGACAAGTGCCGTACCCTGGCCGGGCTAAAGGACATGCTTGACGAAGTCGGCGGGCGTGCCTCGATGGAGGCGGGCAAGGCGCGTGAGAGTCCCGGTCCCGATTCCCGCTGGAGCTGGGTCGTCGTCGGGTTCCTGGCGTGGGTCATGGCCACGTCAACGCTCAGCAGCCGGGCCATGGGCGTCTTCTACGTCGGCATCGTGGAGCACTTCGGCGTGAGCCGCGAGGAGGCATCCTGGCCTCTGTCTCTTCACAGCACCTCCTTCTGCATGGCTGGTATTCTTGTCGATCCCTTGCTTCGTTTTCTTAAAGCATGAAATGCTCTTTTAACTAAACGCCTTTAATCCTAATATTTTGTCCGTTCGTGCGTGCATTTCCCGCTAAATTTAGGGCGAAGTTGTCGCCACGTGACCTAAACAGTACTTCGGTTTCCCGCTAAATTTAGCGGGAACATTTATGTCACGTGGCCTGACTTCGCGTGATCTGTACATGAATTTAGATTCCCGCGGGAAACTCGAGGTCATGTGACTTTTGTGCCAAGTGACTTTCCTTTTAAATTTAGCGGTGCAACTAATAAAAAGGTATAGATTCACTTTACGAAACGACTGTCTAATGTCTTCTAAACAAATTTAAACGATCGCTCATCAAATACTGCATTTCATGCAACATAAGACTTTGGAGATAAAGGTCTCTCAATATTTGATGTTATGGCATAGCCTCCTTTATAGGGGAAGCCTGCGCGTTCCACGTCAGAACAATACAGGTGCCCCAAAAAAGACATTTACAGAGTTTTTTCACCGCAAAGATAAACTACTTATCGCCGAACGCTCATTCTTCGCCCAGATGTAGCGCTAGAGCCCGAGCCAGATGCCAAAGTTTGAACACTGACCGTTACCTTAGTCAAAAGTTATGTGATTTTCTGATATTTTCAATGGGAAAATGGCGGCCGACAGAGCTCTCCAATACCCGGAGCTTTAGCGCTAATCACCGAAAACGGGCAAAAATGTGCCTCATCTTCCCATGAAAATTTTCAGAAAATCACATAACTTTTTAATAAGTTTTAACAAGTAAGTGCTGAAACTTTGGCATCTGGCTCAGACTCTATACTTGTTTCAGCTTGGGTCCACGCAGCGATGCTACAAGCACGAGCGTGTGGCCCTGAACAGCCTGTACTGCACAAGCGCGCGTGCTTGGCAGGGACGCTGGAAGCCCGGAGCTCGCGCTTGTAGCATCGGCTGTGTCTGGACCCGCTGAAACGAAGTATACGCGGCAGTTGGGCGGAGAATGAGCGTTCGCCATAAAAGAGGGAGGAGGAGCGGCGCGGCAGGCGAGGATGAAGTATTTTGTAGGCAGCGCCATACAGGTGTAGTAAGGCGAACTACCCTCTTTTAATTATTTGCAAAAGAAAAGAAAAAAATTGAGCTTTATACTTTCTTTATCGAAAACGAAACAAGACAAGAGGGTCTTTCGGAAAGTGGTCGCGGACACGTTGCGTCGCCACCTTTTCTATACCATCTTTCTCTCGCGTTCTGTCGTTCTCTCTCTCCACATTTGGCGATCAGTATTGCCACGGATGACTTACTTATTCCTTGAGCTCATTACATGAAGTATTCTGACGCTGGTGATACGTGACAAACACGTTCGCGTGTTCCTTAAATTAAGCACTAACAAACTGCCTCAGGGGCTACTTTCCAGTTGAGCACGCTGTACGCCAATCACTTCATGCGCTCGATCTACAAGCGCGTACAGACAATCACGAATTGTGTGCAGAAGCAACGAGCATAACGTTCCCTCTGCGCATTTTCGCTTCAAAAAAAAAATCGCGTTCTTGAGTCAATTTTTTTCTTTCAACGACTGTCATTCTCTCCGTGAGTGCGCTCCGTAGACTGCAGTGGGTGGATTTCGTCATGCTCTGCGACAAAGTAAACACGCAGGATTCATTTTTTGTTGTTGTTGCGTGTGTGTCTGTGTGTGTGCGTGTGTACTGCGTAGGTGCGCAGACATGCATAACCGATCTCACTAATTTGGGCTTATCCTAATACATCCTTTTCAAACGTCTGCACCACTGCCTGCCCGCCATTGCTTGCTTCACAAACGCTGAGCATGTACTGGACCCGAGGGTTGCGTCAGCGTTCGGCGAGGACTCAGATTCAATCACGCGCTTCGTGTCCAGGGATGGATGGATGGAGGGGATGATATTGGCTGCGCCCTCTATAACGGGCTGTAGCTTGCGCCACCTAGCCTGAGAAAATATTTTCCTCCCCCCCCTCCCCCCCCGTTAATGTTGCTTGGCTGACTTTTGAAAAGGGTATACTATTAACGGGTATTTAGAGCTTCAACTAACGTTAGTTAACTACGTGTTGAGTACCAAGGGCTTTCAAGAACGATCTCGACATATAAAGACAATAGGGAGTTCTAGCATAGAGGGCCCCACGGTTTGGGTACCCCAAACAGCTGTTTGGGCAACCCAAAGCATGGGGACCCCTATTATTAACTCTCTAATGAAGTGATATACACGAACCATTCTCGGGACACTGGCAGGTTATTTATTCTCGTCAAGGTTTTTATATGTACATAACAAATGAGAGCCTAACTGCCCAGAGCACAATTTGCAGCTCGTAATTAGCCTTCTTTCGGCCCGAAAACCGCCGATCGAGAACCGACCGATTTGAGTCGCGCTCACTCTATTCGCCGTGGTCACATGCCTTTTTTATGGTTTAGATACGCACACCAAATATAATCAAAGTCGTGGGTCATCGAAAGCCCACACTCAATATACTAAAAACAGAAAAAGAAATACGACACCCATTTCTTGTGGCTTTAAAAAAACTGCAAATACGTTGATTAAAAAACAAAGTTTTACAGAGAACCGGAAGCATTCTGTGCATTCTCTGCGTAATTCTCAACATGGCGTCTTATCGCAGAAGTCGCGGGCTAGACGGCTGAACGATGCGAACTAAGCGATGGCGGCGGACGACAGGCGTGGGTCCTCTACTTCAGAACTGTTGTTCGCGGTACCGGCGAATCCGTCTAGCTTCGGAAGAGAAATTGTTTACCGATCAGAACAGTTAGGAATTATTCCGTACTCCACGCCCGGCCAACAAGCTGATTTGCACGAAGACGTCTCTGAGTCGTCGCCCCTTCTCCTGGCTGAAGACATCGCTTGTTTTACGAACACGAATTGGTAAGAGCTTTACAAACACGCAAACGTCAAGCACCAAGTGCTTGATGTTTGCGTTTCGGCTTGCGTTTTCGTCTGCTTCGCACAATTGGATAAACAAAGAAAAGACAAACCGCCGTTGGGTGTTGTTACATGACTTTCGGCAACTCTCCACTCTCTCCTCTCCAAATTTCTTGAGAGTCTGCCTCCAGCTCTCGAGGAGACCAGACGTGCTCTCGTGAACTCTTACCTGAGGCCTAATCATTTCTCCAATTCGAAGGGGTCTTGGCACCCCTTCGCAGCCACTCTCGATATCGACGACCAACAAGGACGCCACAGCTAACCAGCCGACACGCCAATGGAGCCTTGGAGGTCCCCGAAAAGGGAATTTCAAGGGTCCGAAGATAAGCACCGGAACCGTAGCGGCTAGGCCTAAACCTACCACCGCTCTCGTCCAGGCAATTCAGACAAGCATGGACAGCCAGGCGACCTCGGCCGCATCTTTGGGAAACCTCGAAGAGGCGTTCGAAGCATCTGGCCTCTGCATTGAAGGACTTGAAGATATGGACACGACAACAAAGGGATCTGCCGCAGGACCCAAGCCCGCCGCCGCCACGGTGGACAAGGACTGTCGGATTTCTCAGGCACTTCCAACCGTAGACCACACTATCAGTGAGCAACTTCCACTCTTACCGACCTGCCCGGCCTCAGACGTAGAGTCAAGTGTTACGGACCTTGCTTCGGAGCGTTCCAAGGGAAAGCCTAGTCAACATTTTCAAGAACATTCTAGAAGACTCAACGGACAATTCCTCTGCAACGGTCAAGGCATCGACGCGGAGAAAAAGAAGAATTCGGCGGCCGGTAAAGCCCCGATAGCTCCTGTAGCAACAACAGAGGAAATGGACTTTTCGTCAAAGCCAACCACCATTGCATCAGATATTCCAATGCTGAGCCAGCCCTGTTGCGCAGAAGGGATGCTGACGCCCACTGACGGTACGAATATGGTGAGCGACGTAGCTGGCGGCGCGCCTGCGGACGACAATGACGGCTCCGAATGGACCCCCGTTACAAACAAGAAAAAGAAGAGGAAACGCCTTCGGGTCGATCCTCCTACCGCTACACAGGGCGGGGCCCCAGCGAAGCCCCGTCAGAAACGCTTCATCGAGTATAAGATCCGCCTTACTCGGACCAGGACATCGATCAAGCCGCTACTACCACAACTGAAAAACCATGATCAAGACACGACATGATACGGCAGCATTTACAATGCACTTGATGGAAAAGGCCAACACCATCTCAGTCAGGACTGACTCAGAGGAGGTTGCCAAGTCCATCTAGGAGATCCGGGAGGTCGTTATAGAGCAACAAAATATACCCGTGCAAGTATTCCGGGCATATGGAGTCGCTTACTGCAAGGGCGTCATTTATGACATCCACACCTTAAAAGAAGATCCGCAGGACGAGGTCCTAAACCTCGAACTGGACTCTGAGAAGATTCCTGTGGTAGCAGCCCGGCGCCTGGGCAAGACCACCACGGCGATGCTCACCTTCGACAGTGACAGGATACCACGATCCGTGTTACACGGAAGACGGTATATGCGAGTATATCCATACAAGCCGAAGGCAGTTACATGCACCAACTGCCATCGCCTGGGCCACAAGCCGGACATCTGCCCCAATGCTTCGGTTTGTGCCACCTGCGGCAACAGTCATGACAACATCCTCCAAGACGTCAGCTGCCCGAGCCCCAGCGCCCTGTTTTGTCAAGGGTGCCGAAAGGCAGGTCACATAGGCACTGACCGAACCTGCCCGACGTGGCTGGAGGCAAACAAGCAAATCCGGGAAGAGGTAAAAAAACACAAAGAGCTGAATAAGGCACAGCAACAACGACAAGAGGCGGCGCGGGAAGTCAAAGTCCCACTTCCGCCCAACGCCGCCACGTGGGCCGATATGGTCAAACGCGGCCGCGAACCACCGACACCGCCAGCGGCGCCTGCGACAACACAGTCGGCAGAGGTGCAAGAGCTCAGGAACACATGCGCTTTCCTCAAGGCTGAGCTGGATCGGCTCAAGAACATGGTTCAAGCCCAGCAAGAGGAGAACAATCAGTATAAGGCGAAGTTTTCACAGATGAAAACTTTATTTACCAGCCCATTCATCACCACAACAACGTGATTCGGGTCTTACAGTGGAACTGCAATGGGCTCAGCAAGCGGGCGGCTGAACTTCGTGCAACATTCCACGACAAACCCGAAGAGAAGCCTGACGTAATCCTGCTGCAGGAAACCAACACGCGCACCATCAATTTTTATGGATTCAATGTATATTCATGTCCGTCCATCACTTCCCTTCGCCCCGGCCAGAGAGACGACCCTCCGGGGAAGTCCCTCGTGTACGTGCGGTCGGATTGGGCTGAGCAGCACCAGATCGACTTGGGCAGTTACTGCACCGAGAGGCAAGAAGTCGTCGCAGTCCGCGTCAGGGTGCACCAGGGCGTGAACGTCGTTTTTACCTCTTCCTACTACAGACCCAACCGAAGTAACAAGCAAAAAGTGGATCACGGGTGGATCGGGCACTTGCACGATCTCTACCCGAGGGACCAGAAGCTCTATGGGGGCGACTTCAATATGCAGCACCATCTGTGGGGCTATGATCATAACACCCACTGCGCAGAGAGCTTCATTGGGGAAATGCAAGCTCATCGCATACAGCTGGTAAACAAGCCTGGAATCAAGACGAGGATCGGGGACGCCCGGAGCAAAGACACAACCCCGGACCTGACTTGGACCTCCAATCCGCACAGCCAATATCACAAGTGGAAGTGTCTCCGGGACTCCTGGGAAGCGACCACTGCCCGATTTACTTTGAGTTCTCCCCAACAAGGAATGTCAAGACAGGCAAGAAACGCATAGCACGCACTATCAACTGGGACAAGTTTCGTCAAGAGCTAGAACAAGGGAACTCCTCCGCGGCGGCACCCTTCGAGGGATTTCTGCACTCAGCGCTGAAAGAGGCAACCACCGAAACTCGCGTCGAGCAGGACGCGCCGACACCGGATCTCCGACTACTGGGCCTATGGGCAAAGCGGCTGCAAGCGATACAACGGTACCGCAACGGCCCCAGGACCCCGCATGCTCGGCGTGCGATTACGCGCGCCACGGTGGAAGCCAAGATCTATGCCAAGCAACTGGACTCCAGCCGCTGGCTCGAGTTTAGCGCCTCTCTCTCAGAGAAGACATCGGTAAAAAGGCTCTGGGCGGTCAGCCGAACACTTCTGGGGAAGAGGAAGGAGAAGGGAGCCACTTCGGCGATGGCCCTCAAGATGAACAAGACCGACGAGCAGCTCGCCAACATGGCAGGGGACCTCTTTTTCCCCAGCCAGACAGCGCGAGCGACAATCCATCACCGTACGACATGGAGATTCTGGCCCCGGACGACGGCCTGGACCGGCCATTTACGCTGGGGGAGCTTGAGTGGGCCCTCCACAAGGGTAAGTCCAGCACTGCACCGGGACCGGATCGGGTCACAATGACCATGCTGAAAAATCTTCCGGAGTCCACCAAACTTCAATTACTTGAGCTGGTGAACCATGTGTGGGTTACAGGCATGCTACCCGAGCATTGGAAATACTCTCTAGTCATCCCCATACCGAAGCCCGGCAAGGACAAGGGCACGCTGAGCAACTATCGGCCCATCTCTCTAACGTCTTGTACGTGCAAAGTTATGGAGCGGATGGTTCTGTCTCGAATCGACTGGCACCTCGAAACGACGGGAGCCTTCCACCCGGCGCAAACGGGGTTCCGATCGTGCCTTGGCACTCAAGAGAGCCTGACACTCATCTCCGACGACGTAAACCATAATGTGCACCGATCCGAGTTCCGAACCATCGTGGCAATCGACGTGAAAAAGGCGTTCGATTCTGTGCCCCACTCCACAATCATTGGAGAAGCCCATCGGCTAGGCCTTGCGGGGCGGACTCTCAATTTTATCAAGAACTTCTTGGCTGGGCGAACCTTTTCAGTCCGCTGCGGCCAGCATGACAGCGAGCCCAAGCCGAACCGAGTGGCGGTCCCGCAGGGATCCGTACTTTCACCCATCTTGTTCAATCGGGCCATGGCAGATCTACCTCATGAACTTAGCAAAATCCCGGGTCTTGGATTCACCGTCTACGCAGACGATGTGTCCATTTGGACCTACATGGAAGATCTAAAGGTGCAGCAAATGATACTACAAGCTGGACTCGACACAATCGAAGCCCACCTAGCCCGAGTGGGGATGCGGGCTGCACCAGAAAAGACAAACTATACAGTCGTCACCTCGCCTCGCCTATACAACCGAGGTGAAGACTACGCATCAAAACTCAACCTCATACTTACCGGGACACGCATTCAACCATCGACGTCGGTCAAGATCCTCGGTATTACGATCGAGCCGAACGGCAAGGGCGACATCTGGTTGCGCAACACACTCAAGCAAGGCAGGTCTGCGCTCAATGTGATCCGTAGGATTTGCAGCGCACGCGGAGGAGCAACTCAAGCCGTCGCCAAGCGAATGGTCGAAGGCCCTCGTGGTGTCCCGGGTGTGCTATGGGGCCATTCATTACAAGATTACGGCGCGGCAGTGGAAACAGCTTGAAGCCCTGAACAACCAGGCAATGAGGGTCATTACGGGCCTGCCCCGCTTCACCCCTCTCCCGAAGCTGAAGCAGTACGCGCAACTCAATCAAATTCAAGACGTCGTGCGTGCTAGGAAGGATGCACATGAAGCTCGTCTCTGGACAACTCCGCAAGGCAGGGCCATCCAGAGCCTTCGCGGGGTCACACCTCCACATCTTCCCGAACTATCGGAGCCGATTCCACCGTGGGAGGACCTCCCGGTGATCACCAGCAGCAAACCACAGCTCCGCAAGAAGGACTCCAAACAGCAAGAAAGACGCGTAAAAGCGCACATCAAGATGGTGGAGAGCTGGCAACACTGTGGATCGACACTGGCCGCATACACGGACACGGCCTTGCTAGAAGGTCCCATCACCCGAAAATCTGCCGCCGTGGTTTTCCCTGACTTGGAGTTGGAAGCAGCCGAAGCCCTTCCACCTGGAGTGTCAACCAAGGGCGGGGAGCTAGCAGCCATTCGGCTCGCACTCGAGATCATTAGTGTGCACTTTGGCCCCCTTCCTGAGAATCTTCGAATATTTACAGATTCTCAGGAGGCAATCAAGGAGTGCCGCACCCACAACAGTCCCAGCATCCAAGTGCGGAAAATTAAGAAACTCGTCTCAGAACTTTGTTCGCGGAGGGGAGTCACAACAAGAATTGAATGGGTTCCAGGCCATGCTGGGATTCCCGGAAACGAAGCGGCTCACAATCTCGCCCGCGCGTCTCTTCTAGCTCTTCCCGGGCAACGAGACGATGAGCCGCCACATCCACGCATCGATCACCGGTACGACCGGACAACTCGCTCTGAGGAGCGGGCTCTGTCACCCGTCGACTGGGAACATCAGGAGTATGACCCGGCTGAGGAGAGAGCGAGGATCAAAGAAGACATAAAAGCGAGACTAGACGAGCGCCTATCCGAACCGGATCTTCCCGGACTCCCTTCCAAGGGGTTCGGTCGCAGAGGGCAAGTGCTGCTCACACGAGTAAGAACAGACGCCACCCTATCCCCGGCCCGCCTCGCCTTGTGGAGCAAGGGTAGAAGATCAGCTCTATGCTCCCACTGCGACATGCGTGTCAAAGCAGACATCCGACACTTGATCTGGGAATGTCCCAAATATCAAGACATAAGAGCAATATATAGACCCCAAGACGTTGATTCATTTGAAGGCTGGACTCACCCTCCTGGAAATGAAGACCGACAACGAAAGATTCTGCGAAGCCTGCTGGACTTCGTCCATGAGGCCAAAGTAGACTCTTTCATCTAACCTGATTTTTATTAATATGCCAGCACCCAGACCTCGAATTCAGTCACCGGTGCCATCCCCAATCCCACTCCCGTTCTAATCTAATCTAATCCAAATTTCTTCTTCCTCCCCAGTCCGGTTTCGGTTTCGGTGTCGAGCAGTTGCATTTTCTTTAATTCATTAAATATATACGTGACATTCTAACAAAATGTGCTTTGGGTAGTCTTCCGACCCCATATTACATCGCCTAACATAAAATCTAAAAAAACATATTTTGGGGGTTTCTGCGTTTCTTTCAATTCGGGCTGGATATAACTGAGTAATGAATAAATACATTTATTAATACAAAGCTAAAGTACAGCCAGGCATAAACAAATATGCATAAAAACAACTTTGCAGAGCTTTACACAACTTTACAGAGCTTCTAGGTGAAATTACCAACCCTTAGATGCAAACAGCGAGTGCACCATACAAAGAGAAAAACTATGAGTTGCCCGCAGTACCGCAGCTCCAAACCTTTTGAGTAAAGCAAATAGGTTTTTATTCTGATAAAACTCATTTCAATCTTTTTTTTTAAACGGTAAAGGGGGGGGGGGGCCAAGGTCACGTGAATGTGTTTTTATAGGGGAGCTTCACCGGGAGTCCCTGTGATCACGGACGGCGTTTTTTTTTCATAAGTATGTATCGCTGTGTGCATGGGCCTTTTCTTACCCATACAATACGAGCACGGTTGGCAACTTTATAAAAAGACAACCTGCGTGCGTGTTTAGAACAGGCGACCTCTATGGGAGACGAGAATAAAATAAAGAAAACAATTGGAACGTGTGCGAATAACATAAAAATAGTCGCTGTAGAAGCCTAATGCATGTCTCATATTCTGGTTTTATGCGCCGCTTGCTAGGCTAATAATTGAAGTGAACATGTTTTGTCGGATACGAGCGGGCATCATAATAATAAAAGTTAGAAGGGTTCACCTAGAAAGCGAATCTAGCTTTGGGAGAATTAATCCAGTTCGGTGCTATGGCCGAATGCGGAATGAGAATGATAATCGTTCATGTTTTATATTTCTATATTTTTTATGGATTTATGTTTGCTGAGTATGGATTGCTGAACTAGACTTACAGTGATAGAGGGCTCCTTCAACAGTTTTCCTTAATACATTGGGATCCCGAACTGAATTAATTAACTTACACACCAACAACTAATTTATTATTTTGCTTATTTATTTATTTATTTATCCTCATGGTACAAAGTCCATTACAGAGGGGAGTGAACATATGAAAGAATATTTAAATTACGTCAACTATGGGTGCTATCAGAAAGAGTTCGTATAAAAAGAACATCGTCACTAATTGCAGCAACTGTAGCGGGAAGATAGTTCCAGTCATGTGATTTTCAAGGTACAAATGAGATGTCGAATGTGTGAGTATTAGGGATATCAAACAACTTTCTGATTTGGCTGGTAATGCTTTTACTCGTGTCCTGAAATGTCTTTCTTTCAGCACTCTCACCAGCTCACAAAAAAGCTTTTGCGTGCAGGGCCCGTGTTCGGCTACCTGTGCGAGTTGTGGCCTTGCCAGCGCGTGCTGCAGGGATGCCTGATTCTGAGCGCAACAGGACTAACTCTCTGCTACTTCGCTCCGAACCCCGGCTTTTTGGCGATTTTCTTCGGAGTTGTGCACGGTGAGCAGGGTCTCAACAAGCGGTGATGGTGGTGCGCTCGTCGTCAAGAGCAAGGACATGGCTGCTCTATAGTAACTGACAATTTAAGAAACGCAGGGCGCAGCGATTCCTGATCATCTTAAGATCGTTCTGGAGCCAATGAGATTCTGACATCAGCAAATAAAAATACCGAAGCACGAATCACGAATCGGTTAGCATGATCATAATTGGCCACACCCCGTGTTTCTAAAGCTGTCTGTCACTATAGTCTATAATCACTGAAAGTTTAAGAAACGCAGGGCGTGACGATTTTAGATCATCTTAATATTGCGCCGCATCCAATGAGCTTGTGATACAGTATCAGCTAATAATAACAGCGAAGCACGTATCAAGTAGCATGATCATAATAGGCCACACCTTACGTTTCTGAAGCCGTCTGCCACTATAGTCTAGATTCGCTGAACGTTTAAGAGACGCAGGGTGTGACGAGTCCCGATCTTCTTAATACCGCCCCACAGCCAATGAGACTGTGACATCAGGTAATAAGAATACCGAAGCAAGAATCGCGAATCAAGTAGCATGATCATAGTGAGGCCACACATCACGTTTCTTCAGCTGTCTGTCACTATAGTCTATAATTAGGGCTCCGTATTTTCGGAGTTTATTTTTCGTGAAATTCGGAGGGTGTTTTTCGGAGTTTATTTTTTAGCGAAAATTCGGTGTTTATTGGAGTTAATTTTTTGTAAATCCCAATTCTTCGAAATTGGAGATTAATTTCGTAGTGTTTCCTATTAAAAAATAATAAATAATAACCGGATGGAAACGTGTGCCAGATAAAAAAACGTGCTTGTATCAATTAAGATTTCTTCAGTTGAATTTGGCGCTGGTGTCTTTGGTAATACTGACTTGTCCCACAACAAAAGTCGCACACAAGTGTTGCTTCGATAAACTTCGATACCTTAAATCATAAACTGCCGGAGGTAGCCACAAGGAAGCTCGTAGTCATCCCATCAATCTATCCCTGCGGCCGCGCAGAGGTGGAGTGGTTAAGTGATGTAATAGAGAAGGTTCAACTGCCCTCTTTCTATTTTATAAATCTCTTCGGCCCATAGCTTTCACGGTTACCCCGCAAGCATACTCTCTCCTTCCTCTAAATCCCATGGCCCAAACTGGAAACCATACGGTGAGACTGTTTGTCGTTGACACGAATGGTACGATGACCTGTTTCCCTGAACCAACTTGGAAAGATAATTATGGTGTCATTTCTCAGGACCATTGATCACTGCGCTGCATCAAATTGTAAAAAAAAAAAAATGTTTTCGTTTTGGTGCGTGTGTGTGTGTGGGGGGGGGGGGGGAGGGGGGGATTGAAATGGGCACATAACAATTCGGGTTTATCGGATAAATCCGAATTGACAAAAATCTTACCGGCAGGTGTTCTTCGGAGCTTTCGGATTTATCCGAAAACACGAGCCTATCTATAATCACTTAAATTTAACGCAAGGCGTGACTTGTTGTGGTCACGCTTCTTGCTATCGTGAGTCGTTATTCTGCGTTATTATCGACCATTGCCGCAATCGCATAGGCTGCGGAACGATATTAAGATACAGTGATTCATTACAGTGACTATAACTACGATTCCCGGAAGACACCTCCGACTGGCGTGTTTAGCGTCCTAGTGGCGCCGAAGTGGCAACATGGATAGAAAGGGGTCCCGAAGCGGCAACAAATGACGTCACAAAAGCCGGAGTGTCACGCTGTCGGATGTCGCGATCCTGGCCTTTGGGCGGAAACGTTCTGGCAAAAACTGCGAGAGAACCCGAGTGTCGCGATCGTCGCGGTGTCCAAAGCACTGGCTCTTGAAGTTTCTATGGTGTGTTAAGCAGAAGAACGACCTGCAGCAGAATAGGCGTCTGCTACATCCACCACCGCTGCGGGGACACCGCCAGGATCGCGACCGGCGACAGCATGACACTTTTATGACATCATCAGGTGGAAATCGAGGGACCCCTTTTTTGGACGCGGTACACGCACCAGTCGGAGACACGTTCCAGGCAACGTACTATGACTGGCAATTGGTATATACGAAGAACTAGAGAACAATTGTACCAAAATATATGAAGAAGGAGAGGGAGAGAGAAAGGGGAGGTAAGATGAAATAAATATATACGATCAAAAGGGCGACAGAAGGGAGAACATATCGAGAGAAAATTGTAAAGGCCCCTAAAAACTGCCCATATGCACAGACGCCGTTTTAAGGGCTTATGGCAGCTCAGCTGGTCGTTTGCTCACTTCGTCTAAAAAGCACACGCACTCTGGCGCGCAATCTTCACGGCCCAGTGCGCGCGCCATGCTGATGATCGCTGAAAACTTGCACAGGCCAGAACGTGGCCTCAGAGATTCGTGGAATTTCCTCGCCAAGCATTTTGGAGGCCATAATCAGAAGCGTCTTGAGCACTTACCGCACATTTTAAGTTCCAGAAGCAGTCACGTTCACTTTCTTAGTTTGGTCATCTGGCTACGTAAGCCATTGAACTGTATCCTGCAAAACATAATAATTGTGCGCGATTATATAAAAAAACAGAACCTGGTAGTAATAATAAAATAAAGAATATGAAGAAAGACACTTCAAAAACCGTAATAGTTTCAAGTTATTTTTTGTTGCAAAATATAGTTACTAATTTAATAGCTTTCTCTAGTATACATAGATGCGACGGAAAACGGCCATAAATACCGATTTCTGGTCATTGTTTTCGAGTGCAGCTACAACATGCAATTCATTTTTTCAAACAGGGCAGCTTTTTATAAACGCGATTTCTGTAACGCACGACGCTGTCCGCCTTCAATACACATCTTCGCTTCTTGCTTTTTTGTTTTCTACTTTTGTTTGGACGATGATCGCTATAACCGTATTTTCAAAACGGCTATAAAACTGAAAATAATGACGCTCATTAGTTATTTTTCCGACTCGTCACACTCTCTCAGTAGAAACTGAGGGAGCGGACAAGTCGAGGGCTCTCGAGGACGTCAGAACACCTCTCTCTGGTTGAAGTGATTAGTGGATGCAAAGCTCGCTCCTTTGTTCTTATCACAGTTCGAACGCTTTTGAACGCGAACGCCGGCGTCCGGCGTTTGGCGTTCTGTTTTTAAACGTGTTCGAACTGTGAGTAGAGGCAAACACAGCGAGCCTTGCGTACCCTATAATCACCCCAACTAGAGCTGGGTGCTCTGACTTCAAGCGCGCTCCCATCACCGTCTGTCTCTCTCTCGATCTTTCTCATTTTCAACCCGTATAGTGGGTGTCCACACCCGCTTCCTAATGGACGATGCCGACAAGACCATGCGTGTTTCCAAAATAAGGTTTTTAAGATTTCGTATTTTTTGTGCTTGCTCTTTCTGCCGCAAACATGACGATAAAATAAATTCGGTAACTTAAAAAATGGGTTTTGAAATTATTATCAAAATAACTGAAGGGCTAGTTGGCCATGAGTAAACATAGCGCGACAGACAAGAACTAGTATTTAAAAGTGGACAGGATAAGCTCCTGTCCTGTCCGCTTCTACCAGTCCTCGTCCATTCGCTATCAATGTTTGTTTTTCCAACCGTTGCAGGAGGGGCTTTGTCGGGGACCTTCGTCGTCTTGCTCCAACTCGTCTGCCAGCACTTCAAAACCTGGCAGACCACAGCCTGCTCCATAACATGGTCTTCCCAGTGCCTCAACGCGTTCGTGATGGCCCAGACGGCAGATTACATCCGAACCGAATACGGCACCTCAGAAATGTTTCTTCTCATCGGAGCCCTCAGTTTTAACGCGTTTCCAGCCGCATTCGTTCTCAAAAGTCCACCCTGGACGGCAAGAAGAACCGCTCATAAAACAAATGCAGCAAATTTTATCGATGCTAGGCCAAAACACTTACCGGAATGCGATGCTTTAGTGCTCACAGATGTAACTGTCAACAATGACGATAGAAATATCCCACGTCATCTTGTCTTAAGGACTACCCACGCGAGTTCATGGCTGAGTGTAAGCTCGGAGCTCAAAGCCACCTTAAAAGTGTTCCTTAGTGTTCTGTACCAGATAGACGCATTCTCATTCTCAGTGCAACTCTTGAACGTCACCGTCTTCTTCCTGGTGAACGTCGATCTGGCAACGGACGGAGGCATCGACACAAGCCAGGCCGTCTACTTGGCGCACGTCTACTCAGTTGGGGATTTTATTGTGAGGTTGCTGAGCGGGCTCGTCGTCGATCGTGGTTACATTTCCCTGGCGACGGCTATGCTGCTTGGTTTCTCGGGATGTGCTGCTGGTTTCGGAAGCACTCGTCTGGTCCACGTCTATGGCCTCGTTCGTCACCTCGTCCATGCTGCTGGGTGCTGGTGGGGGCTTCATGGCTCCTCTCTGCGGACCGATTCTCACGAGCGACTTCGCGGGACGCTCGCTGCCCGTGCTTTTTGGGGGCTTGATGTTCATGAACGGACTGGTGCTGATCGCGATACCCTCGCTTGTTGGTAAGCTTCTCTTTGAATTGGCATCCAGAATATTCTGCTTCGACCCTTTTTTTCCTTAAAAACGCATGCCTTGTTGCAAGTTTGAGAAATCTTTTATTTTTCTGTTGGGGTTTTTCCTTCTAGAAATCGCTTGTGGATAGGAAAGCAGAGTGCATGTGTTTTTGTTTCTATACGTGGGTTTCTAAGCTGCATCTCTTGTTGTAAAGACCGCGTCCTGATCGGCTGTTATTTTCGCCAAGAAAGTGGATAAAGAGGCTTTTACGTTAATTGTCTTTATATATTGAATTGACCAATCTCACTAAGCATTCGGCGCATGAGTGACGCCGCCATAGCTTTAGTACGTGGGAAGCAAACGGCCGTACATGTAAGGGCTCATGTCGTCTCGTGCTCCACAAGCGCAAAGCTCCATCAAGTTTGTTTCACTGGCAGAAACACTATAGTTACCTCGATTCATTGCGGCAGCGGTGGCGTAGTTAACCTGGCTGGTGAGATCGGTCGATTGTTACCTGTTTTCTTTTTTTCGAAGTACCATGCCATGAAGGCCACAGTGCCTCGGACTTACTTTTACTCTTCTCCTTCGTCAGCGTCCACTTTTTTTGCTAACCCGTGCACTAGGGAAATTCTTCTCTCATACTCCCTTTTATTACCACTTCTACCCCCTCCACCTCCTTTTATATATATATATATATATATATATATATATATATATACATATATTGTCACACCTCTTAACGCATATTGAGCGGTAGGCACTTTTTGATACCGTTCATTTTTATATCCCCGATTAAACAGCTCTGGGATCGAGTGCAGAGGAATGCTATACGGGTAGAAACTGGCGAAGAGAGGGACATGAGAGCACGTGGAGAAGTAAGAGCGCCAAGCTCTGATTGGAACGATTTGTAGACACAAATGCTATCTGCCTTTGTGTCTACCTCACCTTCGAACGCATTCGAACGTGTCCGAACAGCAAGTAGAGACAGTAGCAGCTGGCTTCCCACTAATCATTCTCGTCAGAGCTCGGCGTTCTAAACTTCCCTCTCGTTTCCTCCTCTCCCTCAGTTATTACCCGTCGTAAGCATCGTTAACATGTTTCTTAAAATTTTATTTCTACAGGGCACTTTCGGGACAACATAGGAACGTACGATGGCCTCCTCCACACGATAGCGGCACTCAATGGATTTCTCATAATCGTCTGGATCGTCAAGGCTCGCGTGCAGAATCGATCATCGACACAGTCTGCCGCCATATCATAAGTGGTTATTTTGATGCAACTAACTCTAGGTGCGTTTACTGATAATGGAGGATAGTGTAACCACGACTCCACAGCAGGTGTTTCCAGCACAGATTATCTTACAGTCAACTTAAATTTTCATACACAACTGCAGCACCGTGGTCAGACTGTCTAGTCGACTGCCTTACAATTTCCATATACTAAAACAACACTACAAAATGACTAATTGATATATGAAACAAAGAAGAAACAGGTCTTGACGAACTAGGTGGGCATCATTTGTCCTTAGCTAGGAACCTTACAAAACCAGCTTGAGGAGGTCAAGGAACCACCCGCGTCTTGTAATTAATATCCCATATTCATGCGCGAGAGTATTGACGCCAAGAGTAATTGGAGTAGAGTAGAAATTACGCATTCGTAATTGTAATTGAGTAAACTACTAACTACTGTAAAAAGTAGCGAGTTACTTTGAAGTTACTTTCGAAATTACTTTTTGTATTTTTGTGGTAGCAAAATGAACAGCAGTTTTGATCCGTGAAAACCCCGCGAGCCTAAAATAAATGCCGTTATTTTATGGCTTGCGTTTTCACCAAAATAGTTTAATCACTCGCAGAAGCAATTGACTTTCAAAGTCCTTATCGGAGAGTTTTCCCTTTTCCTCCCAAAGACGTTCCCAGCCAAGCTAATAAGACGTTCCGCCGACGCGCTGGATGGAACGGCAGCGTTGAATTTAAGAAACAAGCTGTGCAGGGTCGGGCGAGCGAGTGTCCGCATCTTCGGTGTCCATGACGAAACATGTGAGAAAATCAAGCGCCGAAAAACTAGGACAAGTAAGGAAACGATGACACAAGGCGCTGTCCTAGTTTTTTTACTTGTCCTAGTACCTTACTTGTCCTAGTTTTTCGGCCCTTGAGTTTCTCATAATGAACCAACTCGCCCAACTCGCCATTTTGAAACATGTGAGGTTTGCCTAGGCTAAAAATCCTTTATAGAAAAAGAAAAGCTTTTCTTTTTTTGGCAAGTTGAGATTAGATTGTCATGATTGGCCCCTCTTTACTCCCACGACGTTCGGAGAATACGCTGAGCGAGTGCACCTGACCGTCAAGGGTTCGTCTCGCGCCACGACGATGAGATCATCCGGACGACGGCGCGTGTCGTTGCGGTGCTAGTGCTACGCTACTGAAGAAAAATATTTTTGGTTTAACAAAAGATGGAACGAAGTATACTTCGCCGCTGACGCCGGGCCCAACAAAAGGATTTCTCAAGGGTGACTCGCAATCTTTGCCGGCCTCTACGGTATCGAATGGACGCGAAGGATTACGTGAACAAGCATCGTCGCTCGTACAGCTGTAGCTTGAAGCGGGAAGTTGCTCCCATGAACGGATTATCCGTGTCTGCGTTTGTGGGCGGGAAAGTCCGGCTTTGCAAGGGAGTATGCGCTGACGACGAGGCGACCATGGGAACAGGTGCCCAGCTGCGAGGTCATTCCGGTGGCGCCTACCCGTGGAACCCCCAAACCGCGTGAGTCAGAACTCACTAAAGGCAGACATGACAACAACAACAACCCTCGGAGTGTCCCCGTCTTTCACGGTTGCAGCTGGAGGCGCGGCGCTGGCGTGCATTACCGGATTAGGTCAATACCCGACCAAGGCTTGTCAAGTTCCTGCGTTCGTGCGCGCCGGTGTTCTGTTTTGGCTGCTCGTCGCCACCTTGGCCCAAGGACGCTTGTGGGAACGGAATGTGAGGGGGCCCCTTGCTCGGAAATGTCACTTCATCTGCCGGTGTCTTATTTATTTCTGCGCTCAAACTTTTGTGGTGAGCAAAATTAGCACTAGATTTCAAAAGTAGTTAGTAATTTGAGTAGAAGTTACCTAAAAAATGTAGTTAAGTTAAACTACTAATTACCCAAATAAAGTTGTAATTGAAAGTTACCAAGTTACTCGGAAAAGTAGTTAAACTACAGTAGTTTGAGTAGAGTAGTTGAACTACGTCAAGTCTGGCCTAAACTATTAACACCGCGTTAAGGGTGCGAAAAGAGTGTTTCGGAGATTATAAATTATTAACCTATAGAGGTTGTTTTAGCTGCTTTATAAAATAGTGATTGCCCGTACCAATGCTTTTTTTAGATATGCATTTCTTGAATTTCATATTATTATAATTGATACTTTACCGACGATATATATAACGAGGTGGAGCAGTCACCTGGGGCCCTATGTTGCGCTTTTGGACTCCCAGGAGACTAGGGAAGGAAGTGACGTCAACAACGCCTTTGGATGTTGATTGGTAAAGTCGCTGATGACGGTATCTGCTAAGATACCGTCATCTGCTAAGATACGTTCATTCACACCTACGTCACTTCCTTCTCCGTAGTCTCCTGGGAGTCCAAAAGCGCAACATAGCACCCCTGGGTCGTGGTAGCACTCTGGGTTGCGTTATTAATATGTATTTTTGTTCCCGCTCGTGTGAAATCTGCGCGATGCTTAGTGCTTTTTAGGCGTCTTAACTGGCACGCACTGATTTACATTATAAATAAGGGAAGGGACATAAAAGACGAGGACGGACAAGACGTTTATTGACGACTTCGACGGGCCGGGCTCTCCTTTCCCTCAGGAGGGAGAGCCCGGCCCGTCGAAGTCCTCAATAGACGTTCCCTGCCAGTTGGGAAACGGCTTGTCCGTCCTCGTCTTTTATGACCTTTCCTCATTTATCTTTACCCCTACCAGCACGCTCTTCATTCCAAGTCTGATTTACACTTTTAAGTGTAAATTGTGTTTGTGTCCAGACTCGTTTTCACCATCAAGAAAAAAGGACGTTTTGCGCATTGTTCATACGCCGGGCGAAGTAGTTCTTACAATTTCTCGTTGTCGGAGGAAGAACCGATGCTTTTGGCGTTTGAAACGTGTATGTCTTGATAGGGTTACATATATCTAATCTAAAATGCACCTACATATGTAATAATTATCTTCATGAAAGGGAATAGTAGTAATACTCCGCGAGGAGCCGGACTGCTTTACTACGGTTCTTGAGGTGAAAACGGGTATAGCAGCCCATTGCAGGCGCGGATCGTCTTGCCAATTTCAGTCCAGGTTGCCTGGTTGGCTCTAAAACCATCACCGGCACATTTTCCAAATTGTGCGTTTATAACAACAGATAAAGTAAATTTGAGGGGGGCTTACGTGACAAACCAACTAGAGGAACTTGGCACGTCTCACACGAAGGACTAAGGGTGAATTAAGACCACTGGCGAACGTTTTGCCGTTCAACCGAAATTGCAGTGACACGGCCCTTTCTGCCCAATGCTCATTATTTATATTACGGTCACTCGAACCCACCACCAGTGGACCAGAATTGAGCGGCCGTGACTGGGAACACAAAAGCCAACGTTGAGACTCCGAGGCGGCAAGAACGAAAAAAGCTGGAGAAGTGATGAATACCATCGTACTCCCGGTCGCCCAGCTCTGTAGTCTCGCAAAATACGGCCCGAAAAGAATCACGTCACGTTTTCCGTGTGCAAACTAAATTTATCAGGAAGAGTCTCACAGAAGGCGCGAATAAAGAAGGCTAAGGGAATGGAATTAAGACGGAAGAGATGGTTGGCTACTTTTTCTGGTTATAGTCAATGAAATGAATTGCTCAGTTGGGGTTTACGTAGCTTCAGTCTAAGAATTTTCCATAATGTAGTACACTTTTTTTTTTGCGCGCGCTTTAGGAAGTTGTTAGGATCGCAGGCACTTTTTGGCGGTTGTTCACTCTATCAGTCTCTAAATAGGGTGTTAACCCTACTAAAATGGCATAGCCGTGGGGCAAGAAATTTAAACCCTTAATCGGGGTCACACTGTTATACATCATACAAACTACAGTCTGCATAGAGATTCCAACGCGAGTCACTGCGAGATCCATGCTTTGAATGCCGCAGGGCAATGAGTTCAAGAAGAAACTTGCCACGCAGCATTCGAACCACGGATTTTGCGGTGAGTCGTGTTAGACTGCTTTTTGTGTGATGCAGGAGCAGTATGACCGCGGCTTTAGGGTGTAAAACTTTCTCTTTATTTGTGTGTGTGTGTGTGTGTGTGTGTGTGTGTGTGTGTGTGTGTGTGCCGAGTCTGTTGGTGTAAAACGCTTCTTCGCGACAAGCGTCTACAACGTTTCAGCAACGTCCATCTCGGAGCTTCACGATGCTCTGATTTTAGCGGACGATAAGTGGAAGCTTGTTTAGAGCGTGCGTCGCGTTGGCCCGTTGTTGCCCCGTTGTAATTTGGCCCGTTGTATTCTTTCGTTTGCAATAATTGAGAACATAAGTTAAAAAAAAACGCTCTTGCGGAGTTGCAGTATCTAATGGATATTGCCGGCTGAACGGTAAATAATTGGAATATTTATTGTCGGAAGGCTTCACCAAATGTCGCGATATTGTACTGGTAAAGGTTATTTGTCAAATTGAAGGGCAGAGCGCGAAAGTGCTGAAACTGAACTTCCACGGGTACCAAATGGTGACGAGTCCCGTGACACCGATCAATTCGCGTATACACAAGCCCGCTGCTCTTTTCGCGCACAAGTACGAACGAAGACGCCTCCGGAAACTTTGTTTGGCATTGTTTCGTCGTCTGAGTTCCGTTTCTATTGCATTTGGTTTCTTTAGGAGTCTCGCGCTGCTTTCACCGCTTTATTTGTGACCGGGCACCCGTGTGACCCAGAAAGTTCGCGTCTACATCAAAATGCTTTGGCGTTCTGTGATTCGTAATTTAGGATTTAAAACAAACAAACAAAAAAAGATATCCGCAGTTGTATACTATAGCCTAGCACAACGACCTCGACTTTGCCGTCGACGTGGCACTGCAAGCTGCTGCCAGCGGTGCGACAGCGTTGCGGAGGCGCAAACCGTCTGCAGATATCTTCGAAGCATATAGAAAGTGTTTCCTTTCAATTCAAATATTTTTTTTCCTTAGAGGATGAGACTTAGGCGAGTGTCATTTTTACCGTGTATTTATCAAGCTCGGCGGATATTAAACGAGGGAAGGGTCGTCGTGGTGAGTCGGCTGATTAACTAATACATGTTGATTAACGTTTTTATTTTAATTATCGGTTCTAGGCGTCATGTGGCAACCGCAGAATTGACGGCAATTACCATTAGAGGTCAGACCAATGAAAATGTTTCGCTAAAATGTAACAGTTTTTTTGTGTGTTTTTAGTTTTCACGGTTTTCAGTTTTGCTGTAGAATGACGCTTGGAAGAGTGACGTATAGTCGTTTTAGTCAGTCACGTCGTAACTTACGTTTTCGGCGAAACCGCCGAAGACACGCTGCCGCGAGATACTGACGACCCGATTGAAAGGACTACGTCACTTTCTCTAGCGTCATTGTGAGAGGCGCGCATTTCGCGCGCAATTCTTAAATTAAGCTAAAACAAATTCGAAAATTGATGAATAATTATTTTAAAACAATTACACTTTCGCAAATATCTTTCAATTGGTCTGGCCTCTGATAGTAATGGCCGTAAATTCTTAAATTGCAATATTACCCCGAAAACCCATTATTAAAAAGTATATTAATGGTTTTCAATTAATTAGCCACCTTGCGATGACGAATATTCCCTCTTTTATTGTTCGCCGACCATGATAAGTGGATGATGAAGACGGAACTCGTTTAACTCTTACGCCATTTTATTTTTTAACAAATCATGTTTGCTTTAAACATGCTTGAGGTGTACGTGACCTCGGATAATTTAATCATCGTGTCAGCAGGGAACATCATGTTGTCTTTTTTATGATGTATATGAGTTGTGTGACTGGGGTTTAACTCTATCACTAATGGATATGCGCAGCCTCGCCTAGCTTGCATCCGCGATTCTTCATTATCATGCACGGCTAGTTGCTGGAAACCCTAGAGGAGCTTGGTACGCCGCGACACGTGCGTCTGCTCGTCTTTGTTGGTACTTGTACAAGCAAAACCGCGACTAGTCTGATGCCTGGGTGGAAGAGACCACGATGAAGGAAGAAAAGGATGTGTGACAAACAACGCAAGCAAGATTGCAAAAGTGTGCTCGGGTTTCGCGCATATCCCGGCTGGGGCAACGTTGGATAGGGCTGCCTTCGCGCCCGCACGATGAGCACGGTTGTAAATATGTGCGCTCGAGTGGCTTTTATCTCAGCTTCCTACTACCCCAGACGTGTCGCGCCATCTCGCGGCGTTTTTCCAAAACGCGAGTGAACATTCGCCACACCCGCTCAATGGAGAGGCGGCACCGTTTAGACACGCCTGACTTCTTTCATCGTCGAATAACTATAGACTCTTTTTCGACCGTCTGCGCTCTATCGAGCGCTGTGGCATCCCTGCACCATGGTGGACGAAAGCCGCAAAAATCACGCCACACTTTCTCTATTTTGTTTAATTAAAAGGCAATAACACACCAAGATATAAAGCGAAAGACGAAAGGCGTTGCGATTTAGGCGCTGTTTGGTTGGACCGACAGCTCCTACAGCCTTAACTACGCTCCTCCCGTTCGTCACCTTACGTAATGACTTGCGCGCTCCCCCGTGTCAGCTGTTCCGCCATTGCGCAGAAATTGTATATACACTCTGTCTCAGGAGTTGTGTGCAGCAGAGGCATAGGTTCGGACGCATGGCTTTCGGGTTTGCAATTCCTTTCGCGAGTGCTCGTAAAAGAAAATCACATCGGAAAGACAAGCGCTCGCACCTGAGCTTTTGCCTCTTCTGTGCACGCAACTCGTGGGATAGAGTACAAGCATAGCCTCTTCTAGTGCCTCTAGCCTCTTCTATACTCACAAAGCCTGGCAGTTCGATGACGGAGCCATAGAGTGCCCGGTCGCATATTTGGAGCGCGAGGATCTGGTGGCACAGAGCATTTCTCAGGGAACCTGTAGTCAGCGTACAGCTTTCGCAGCGGCGAGGACCCGAAACACGGTTTTCAGACGCGACGAAAAAAGAAGCGGTAGCCCGAGGAACGCGAGAAGCACGAGCGGACATTCCATCGCTTGGGACAAGTGTGTTTGGGCGTCTCGCCGCAGCAGGGCGCCCCTTACATGCCTCTTGTCTTGTCTGCCGCTCTACCTTTACGCTTTCGGTGGCCGCGTCACGTGACGATCTTCCAGGCTTTGTCAGTATAGAGGAGGCTATGGTATACGCTTCTAGCAATTGGCACGTCAATTTGAAAAAAGTGTCTACAGTCAAAGGTATCGCTAAATCAACCCCGTCGTTCCACAGAAATATCGTTCACAATGAGAATTGTTTATAATAGCGAGACAAAAATCCACGTATTTACCATGTTTACCCCGAAAATTTTGCTTATATAGCGGGATATCCGTATTAACGAACCAAATAAGACGCTAAATCTACCAGTCCAAGACGCGTACCGGTCACCGTAGTTTTCTCTTAGCAGACAGTCCTGGGGCACTTGACGTCAGCTGTTGATGGCGTAATTTCCGCCAATAACCACCGTAATGAAGGAGTGCAACTTGGCAAAGTCAAACGCAGTCGAATACACACCAACACGCGGCTCTGCCGTCACGCTGGTGCGGTGGCGCTGTTGTCGTATCCGCGCATGCGCAGAAGCGCGAATCGGGTTCCGGAGCACGCGCTGAGCCCACACCCGGCAAACGCGGCCTTGGTTTTATAAACAGTCTGTTGGTCTATAGACGATTTGCACACAAGCCAGATTACACCCGCCATTGATGACCTCCTCTTGTCTTACCGCGATAACGAGCCACTGAGACGGTCGTCGACGAGTCTCCACAAAGGTCAATGCTGTGAAGAAGGGCACTGTAAATTCTAAAATGGAAAAAACCTGGCTTGCTACGGTAATGATGAAGTTAAGTATAAACGGAACAAGAGGAAACAAGAACTGAAGGTCGGGTATGACGACGCCCATGCACAGCTGCTGCGTAGCATCGGTAGAAAATAAACAAAACTGAACCTTACCTTTGTCTCACTTTTGTGGTTTTATTTCCCATTTCTTATTTCGCGCGGGACAAACAGCAAAAGTAACGCTTCGCAGTATCGTACAGAAGAGCACGATCTTGTAAAGTTGTCGCCCTTTCACGTGAGCATGCCGTGGAGGCATAGGCCACGTGTTTCCTGGGCTCCCAGGCCTCATGCCGGGAACGGGCTGACGGCGGGTGCCATCTTGGCGCGAGCGCTGCTGCTGCCGCCCTGTCCCAGAATAAAGTGGGACAGCTGCTCCTCCCAGCTCAACGCGCTCGTGTGCGAAATCCGCTTGCGCACCGTCACAGTCGCGTCCGGATCGAGGGAGTCCATGGGCAGCGTTTCGGGCGAGGTCGTTTTCAGTTTGACCTCCGCCAGCACGTCGTCACCGGCGCAGGCGACGACAGCGTCGGTCGGCGATGTTGCCGGCTACTCCAGGCGGCGGAACTACTGCCTTCGGGGCGTTGTCTCCTGGAGGAAAGAGAATGAGCGGAAAAAAAAACAAGGCAAAAAATATTAAGGATCACGTACAGAGTGAACACTATGGCGATATCTTTGGCATCTACAGTGATGACAATTCGTGCCATTGAAGTGTGTTGTAAAAAATTCCAGAAGTATTTTAAAACCTGAAACCTGTTGTAAACCATCGGTTTCCCAAAATTTTTGTTATTCACTTCCTCCACCAAATTTTTCGTGACCAGAAAAGGCTTGGTGTACAGATCTCACATTCTTCGCGAAAAAAAATTAAGTCTTATGACAGACCGCACTACGGAGGCGGCGGACCATTATATTGGGACCGCAGCCATCTTGAAGAAGGCGTTAGTTCAACCAATAGATGGCGACACGCACCCGTGGGGTGGCCTAAATATTGGTTCACGGTGGGATGGCTCGAGCACCATCACGTTCCCCTCGTGGCCTTGCTCGCGCCGCTGCCAGCTGTCAATAGTCAATAGTGTTAATAGTCAATAGTGTTTATTGCCCTTTTGAGTAGACCTCCAGGCGAGCAGGCGACAAGGAAAGGCAGGGAGCCCATGCACAGAGTGTGCCCTTGTCGCCCACCTGGAGGTAATCAATCTATTTACAAAACAGTTGGGGGATCGATTTACAAAAATAGTTGGGGGAGGGGGGGATGTGGAGCAGTGAAAACTATTTAGAGGGTCACACGTGCCAACCGTGCACCCTGGATATCAGGGTGCACGGTTGGTGCTCAGTTGCCTCAATAGCGTGGCCCAGCAAACGCATGTATGCGGCGGTTGTCACGGGCTTTCGCAATAAATCTTACCAAGAAGGAATTCATTGTTGATTGACGTGTCTATGTTCTGTCAATGAAAAATTCTTCTGCAGGAATGCACGCTCAGTAGACACAACCTTCAAGACACCAGTGGAAGCGGACGTCTAGTAAACTGCTTCGCGATTTACGGTACTTACTTCACCACTATAATGACGACTGAAAAGTGACGATACGAAATATTAGAGAGTTTTAGGGCACCGTTTTTGCACATCCGATACGGTACGATCGGGCCTCCGGTACGAACTGCGCATGCGCTTGTCCTCTGCGATCTTACCGTAATGCGGTGGTGGAACCGTAAGGCACGACCGCCACGACCAATGGCCGACAGGGACAGTCTCGCTTGGTTAGCAAAACGGCTATTTCGCTGGCGGAGAGAGCCTGCCGTGGCTTCAAACAAGAAGAAAATAACTCGTGGTAGTGCCTGGCAGGAGCGCCATATGTGACAGCAAGTGCATAAAGGTGGATTCAGCAAATAAGAAACAGAATACAGAAGAAAACGTAATAGGACATCCTCAATAGAGATAAATTAATACTTAGCAAAGGGGTAGATCGTCTGCTCAGTAGCTCAGGGAGGAAGACGAAGAAGCCGTCTGGAACGGCTGCTATATAATGAGTTCTGGTGGAAACACCGCATCGGCCACTGGCCGAGTTATTATTGAATCGTCTGATATCGTCTCAAGTGAGTACAAAGTCACCCTGCCACGTCTCCCAACCGGTAACCTCGTCCTTAACTCGGTATTCCTTCACGCTGACATGACTGCGCGGCCATACAATGCACCCGACTTCCGAGATGCTCTCAAAGATGTGCTGGACTTAAAAGATATCAAAGCCACCGGTCAATTTCAGATGGGCCATGTGTGGATGGTGACCTGCGTCAACGCCCTAGCCAAAGAAAAGCTCTGCCGCCGCGGTGAGCTCCTCGTTAAAGGCAAGAAATGCCTGGTGATCGACCCTAACACACGTGATCTTAAGATAAAACTCCTGTGGCTTCCTGACCATCTTGAAGATAGACGCATCGTCGAAGCTCTGACGCCTTTCGGCGTCGTTCATAACATACATCGAGAGAAGTGGCGCTGTCCAGGAATGGAACACATGGACACCCTGAACAGGGAAGTAAACATCACCATGCACGAAGGAATGACCATAGAACGGATTCCTCACCTGCTTCAGGTGTTCGGAATCCAGACGCTCGTCATTGTCCCCGGAAGACCTCCATTGTGCCTTAGGTGCAACAGGGTCGGTCACATTCGACGGCAGTGCAGAACACCGCGCTGCTTTAAGTGTGGCATCTACGGACACATCGCGGACACTTGCGTCACAACTTACGCAAGTAAACTCCGTGGCAAGGTGCCGCGCGAGACAGAAGAACAGTCGGAGCTATTGATGGATGTCTCCGAGATTGTCGACGCTTCGGGTCAAGCACCGTCGGCCGCAACATTCGGAAAGTACACTGAACGAGAACTTCCAGTCGCGGTGCCCAGCACCAACCAGGCCAAAGACGACCCCGGTGGCCTTCCTGAGCCACTTCCACCGCCTGGCGAGGACGATACGTCATCTACGACGACAGAATCGACCATCACTGTAGAAGATGATGCAAGCCGAGATCAGGCACTTGTTGAGGTGGACTCGGAGCCCGATGTCAGTGGATCGTCCGTTGAACCATTACAGCCAACTCAAATGCCAGAGGCTGCTTCCGGGGATGACCCGGACAACATTCCCCTCCGCGGATGTGACCGCTCCAACAAGAGCCATAAAAGAACGCAAGCAGGCTGGCACTCGACACAAGCCGTACTCAAAGCCATCGGCAAACCTCAAGGTCATTGAGGACAGCCAAAGTGGCAACCTGAGTACACCCTAATTCTACCTTATGTCTGCCGCCCTTCCTTTACATTTTGCAACCTTAAATGTGAGAGGTCTATGCTCTAGAAGGAAACAATATCAGCTGTTGCGCCTTTTTAGAGAGGAGAAAGTTGACGTAGCAGCGGTGCAAGAGACGAAGCTATCTTCAGACGAAAGTATT
>JAZHYW010000809.1:0-55039 GCA_037355805.1 Ixodes ricinus | reverse complement strand
GAATGGGGAGGTGTGCGGTCCGGCGGCAGTGAGGGTTTCGCGGTGTGCAAGCACACCGGTGAGGGCGGTGTGGGGCAGAGTGCACGGCCCATCTGATAGCTCACAGGGGCCTGATAGTCGCAGCAAAGATGTGTTATTCAACGTGTAAATATCGTATTCTTCGTTTGTCTTTGTCTATTCGGTTGTGGGAACAAATAGGTTCCATCCTATCTCACACCCCTGTGAAGAAGTGTGACTTGCGCGAGCTGCACGAGCTCATATTCAAAGAGCAAATGTCGCTTGGGAGCAGTCAATTACTTAGATAATCTCGCTTCTTTAATTTTAGAGCGCAGCTCTTAGGAGCCCGTTTCCGGCTTGAGCGGCGCCGGCGTTGGCGTCGCCGTCGGCGTAACCGCGCGGTGCATTATGGGAAACGTCCCGTAATGCAACGCGCCGACCTCACTCGTGTCCCGCGCGTTGCATTACGGGACGTTTCCCATAGTGACGTCGCAAGTGACGACGCGAGAGATGTCACGAGGGTCCCGCCCTTTGCATTATGGGAAACGTCCCATGACGCAATGCGCGGGTCTCGCTCGTGACCCGCGCGTTGCATTATGGGACTTTCCATAATGACGTCACGCGTGACGTCATGGTCACTCGTGAAGGCTACGGCAATAATCCCCTCAATAAGAAAAGTAGCGACATATTCTTCCTCCTCCTCTGACGCGCACACCTTTTATCTTTACGTTTTGCATTTTTACACCCGCGCGTCAGACTGTAGCGCCGCCTGGATCAGCCCAAGATAGCACACGGCCTTCCTATGCTGAAAGGCTGAAAGACACGCATATACATACACAGAGGCTAAAAGCGCACTTTCACGGTCTACCAGCCTCGAAGGATGTGCTCAACGAAAGACGATGAAAGCCGTGACGTTGCACAGTCGGCGTTATTTGATTGACGACATGAGCTCATAGCATGCACTGCACTCCGGCAGCATAGGCATTCCTTCTCCCTCCTCCTCTGACGAGCACACCTTTTATCTTTATGTTTTGCTTTTTCTACACCCGCGCGTCGACAGCAGCGGCGCCTGGATCGGCCCAAGATAGCAGGCGGCATTCTTCAAAGGATGTCGCTACTTTTCCGTATAAAGCGGCTTTACACTACAAAGGTATGCCTCCTCCTCCTTCGTACCCTCACCTCCTCTTCCTCAAGAGGTGCGCTCTAATTCGGCATTGCAAGGAATTGTAAACGTCGTTATATCTTTTTTTCCATTTCGCTCTTACTAGAAGAATTATTGTCTATCTCACCTTACATACCATCATTAAGAAAGCAAAGATTGAGTATAATATCATAATGCGACGCTTTCCCAATCACCTTAGTGGCAAATCTCCTGAAATTATGTTTTTCTGCAGCGCTATATTTTGCAGACCTTTAGTATTTCGTGTTTGTTTTGGTGTTATTAGATATTTTTGTGTAGCATAGATTAATGAAAGCGAGCTTTCTAGGCGTCTGCATTCTCAACCATAGTTTATATATCACGAATTATCAGATATTTGATTTCCTCTAGTGAGCATGCATCGTATGAAGATTAACACTAGACTGGCAAGATATGGCAAGATAAGTAACGCAACTTCAACTGACGTCTTTATTGAAGAGCAATCCTACTTGGATAAATTTGTTTTCTCTCACCTGTCAGACAGGTCACACATTCTTCTTAAAATTATTTACATTTTCTGTATGAGTTTTGTTTTTTTCCCCTTAGAATCAGACGATTCCATTCCGCAAACAAAGAGGCGTCGCTCGGTGTCCGAAACAAAGAGTGTTTTTCTTTGCATGTGTGGTAACCCACTTTGCACCCCAGGCACAACACACCACCGCTCTGTTTTATGTTTTTTTCTTTACCGTATTTGACAACGTTGTGAGTCCCTTGTCTCTTCAGCACAACAAGCAGCCACACAAAATTGTATCGCGTCACACAACGCAAAACAAGCAGAAATAGTCACACCAACACGCCCTAAGCCAGCCTCGCTAAACGCTGCCTGATTGGCCTTCTCGTCCCGCTGCAGCCCCGCTGTGACTGGTAGCGCCACCCAAGCCCCCTGTGGCAGGATTGGGCAACACGACACCTAGCTGCTATGGGGATGCCGACGCGGTCGGCACCCTGATCGGCACACCTCCCAGTTCTAGAACACCCACCCTAGATCTGCGGCAAACAGCCCGTGGCCCGAGCCCACCTCGTTTGTTCCAGAACAGATTCTGCGCCATCTATGAGAAAAAGGCTACAAATAAATCACAGGTCAATCCCCCTTAAAGTAATCCGAACTCGCGATCCTGTCAGATCGTTTGGACGTGTAAAACAATGATAAAATTACGTAAGAACATGGAATGGAATACCCATTTTGTAGGTCGACCAAACTTAAACGTGATTTATTTTAATCTACCTCCACTGAACTGGGCAGAAACTACAAGGGACAAAAATGTTTTAGTAGACGCGAAAGCTCGATGCATACTGTATGTACTTCTTCACTTAATCGCCGCGTTATTATGACTCTTCCTTTGAGAAGGTTGACACCTGGGTTCACAGTCGCTTCATCACGCATCAACAAGAACGTTGGTCGCCATAGACTGGGAGTGCGTATGGAGGAAATGCGTCAAGTTTCGGGGAAGACGAACAGATGTCCATAATGGTGGGAATCAGGATAGAACGCCTGTGGAGACTGACGGTCTTGTGGAACGTGTGATGAGTGTTCGAGCATACAGTCGGTAACTTTCTTTGATGAGGTCATCCAAAAGCTTACGGCACGCCATAATAATTGATTACATGGAGAAGTGGTATGTACGTACAGTTTGTGTGCATTAATACAGTTTCCATTCATTCTTGCTTCTTTCACCAAGTTCCTTGGTGGTTGAAACCAATGGTCTTTGTTTTAGAGAAAACCAATGGCTCGCTGAAACGACATCTGCAGACCATGGTCTTGAGACGTCTGTCGTACCCCCAAAAACTAGAAAGCAGGCTACTTGTACACGGAGCTGTGATACATGCTTTCTCAAACCAACTAAACATTAAAAATGCTCATCAAGTGCCATTACTGCTTACGTTTTGGGCTACGAAAACTATACCAACAAAATAAACATCGAAGATGTGAGTTTACTCAAGAGATCCTTTCAGAAGTCACAGGTAGCATTGGACGAAGGTTCTCAGACGACTGTTGGTGGTTACTTATCCTGCCATCTCTCGATTGCAGCGACTTTGGTGCAAGTTGCGTTCTCGCCATCGTTCTTTCACAAAAACCCACATCCAGAGCAATGCTGCTCAGGGCCAGGCAGGCTGACAGAAAGAATAGCATGCCTTGGTAGTCTTCTAGAGTGTCTCTGAAAACACCTGGTAAAAATGGTACAAGTTGACGTAACTTAAAGTTATGTTTGTTTTTTTATTTACGGAAAAAAATAGATTCGAGTTGTGGGTCTAGTTTCTGAAACACTACTGCAATCAGTTGGAGTCTGTGGTGTTATCGGTAAAATTACTTACTTTTTTAACTTTTTTTTGTTTTAACTAGCGCTGGTATTTTTATAATAATCGATCGCGCCCTTGTATATTAAGTTAACATTAAAGAAAGGTATATGTTACCTGTTGTCAATAAGACTACCCATTTAATTATAATAGACTAGCACACCTTGTTTTCACGAAATACAACCAGCTGCGCCATTCTCTTTTTATGAAGCGACTTTTGGATGGTCAGAATTATGCGGGTTGGGCGTTGCTTTAACAACCGAAATCATAATTTCTGTCATCAAGTCACAGTCCAAATCTACTTTTTCACCAGTGCACCTTTCAACTTAGCTCTGTTCCAATATTTTTTTAGACTAGATTGTAGTTAGTTTGCGCATACTTACCCATAATTGCAGGTCCAGTGCAGAAAGGTATTACGACAGCCAGTGTCACTAGTCCAAAACAAAAACTGAATTCTTGGGTGTCAACAAGATTTATGACAACGACGGGAACTAAAGTTGAAATGGCGCCGTTGCTCCAGCCCGCGGTGATAGATGACACAATCTGAAAGGGGTACAGGTCGGTGGAAGCAAGCAAGAGAAAGAAACCGCCCAGAGAAAAAAATGCAGACACATCGTGGCGCTTCTCTTGATGCATTTTTTGTCCGTGATCCACCCAGACCCCAACCTGGACGCGAGATCTCCTATTCCGTAAAACACGAGAAGAAGAACGGCATTCCACTTGGATAGGTTCCTGTCTGTTCCGTAGTCCACAATGACCGTAAGGTAAGTTGACATGTTGAAGAGTGCTTGCCCGTAGGAAAAAGCAATCAGATAAAATATCGGAAGCTTAAGAAACGTGGGTAGGATTATCTTTTTTTGGCCAATTTGTCTCTTTTTTTGCTTTGTGTCCGGGACGTTCGTTTCCTCTCGGCACACATTGTCACTCAGTCTGTGTGCTCGCAACAGATGACTGAGTAAACCATCACGTTCTAGTGACATCTGATTCCTATATTTTCCATCTCTGGCTTTGGATGCTAAGTCATCTTCCCCAAACGCAGAAAAATCGGTCTCTACGCAGCGAAGAAGGTCTAATTGAACGTTTTCAGGCGTTGTTCTCTCATCCATGTAATCTGTTTTCGATGTACCTCCAATGACTGCACTTGAAAAAGTATTGTTCCTTCCTAAAGGCAGCCTATACAAAAGGGCGCCACAAACAGACTGTAGTGCGACGGCTCCACACAATAACAACCCTCCCTTTAATCTGTACTCGTCAAAAAGAAGCTGAATCACCGGTGGGAAGATCAGACCCCCGATGGTGCATCCAGAAATGGCTATCCCTGAAGCGACGGCTCGGTACCGGGAAAAATGCCGACTAATAACCGTGTTGAAGAGCGTACCGAAGCCGATGCTCGTACCTGTAGAGAGAACGACACAATCAGTAAGGGTAAAAGGGCGTTGTAGTCACACAATCGAAGCGTTACAAAGGCAAACATGACCGGAGCACTTTAAAAGACAACATAGGTGGCGTTCAGCCTGCACCTTAAAAATGGAATTGCGTCGACAAAGGCAAAGAACACCTTTGGGCATTGATGGTGTTCTCTGGACAACGTCCAAGAGAACAAAGGGGCCCGAAGAACCATCTGACTCAAGAGCACAATCTGCGCAGAAACGGTGCGCAAGCGGTACGTCGTTTCTTTGCCCACCAAAGTAATTGAGTCATGTGTTTGTTTAAACCGCGAGAAGGTATAGTCCCAACGGTCATCCGGCGTTCCCGCTGTAGACGAGAAATGTAGCCAATGAGGTACCGCTGCAAAGCTGAAGTCTCTCATCCCGCAGTAGTGATGCGCGATTGTACGCTGGTACGGAGCTCGTCTGGAGTACAATGGGGCAGGAGAAGGGGATTGTTGTGTTCTGGTTTGTATAGCTAGGATTTGTTGGCAACATATGTACAAATCATCATCACCACCATACGATTTGTACTTCATTTTTGTCTTTGTTCATCAATAGACAGTCTAATTTGGAACGTTGGCTGGGCTGGTCCTGTTCTTTTTCTCTGCCGTGTCCCTGAGGACACCACATTTTTGGCGACGAGATGCTGAGCCCATTACGGCTGTACTACTAGTAGCCATGGCGTTCTTCTCTGCCGCATCGCCGCCCCCGTTCCTGTCTACGCCGGGACAGCCTGCGATTCCGTGGGAGCAGTGGAAGCGGGTGTTCCAGAATTTTCTGGAAGCTGCTGGCGGCGACGAGTTGCAGCCGAATCGTCGGAAAGCAATTCTGCTCAATGCCCTTGGCGTTGAAGGACAGCGGGTGTTCTACAGCATCGCCGGGGCACGGACCGGTCAGTTACCTTCTACTGAGAAACATCGCGAGGGTAGCGACAAAGTATCGAAGGATGGCAAGTCGGAGAGAACGCCGTCAGCAGAAGATGCGTTCCAATTTGCAATGACGGTGCTGGACGCTCATTTTGCCACGACTACGAATGTGCTCGTAGACCGTCACCGGTTCCGACAAAGGCGTCAGCCGCCTAATGAGGCGTTCGAGGCCTACACAGCCAGTCTGCGGGAGCTTGCTTCGTCCTGTGACTACGGTGACGGCGTCGACAACGTCATTCGAGACCAGCTCCTCGAAGGCACTACTTCTCGTCAAATCCGAGAACGCCTGCTCTACGAAGGCTCTACCCTCACACTCCAGAGAGCGATCGATATAGGCAGGAATATTGAACAAATTCAACGGGAGATTCACGAGTTTCATGGTGACGCTTCTGTGCAGCGCGTTTCACCGAAGAAAACTGAGAAATCTACTTCGGCAAAAGGATGTTGCTACCGCTGCGGGTCACAAGCTCACAAGGCAAACTACGACAAATGCCCGGCGAAGAACAAGCGTTGTCGCCGCTGCAAGAAGATTGGCCACTTCGAAGCAGTGTGCAAGTCGAGCGAGAAGTCCAGTGTTGAAGCCGTCAAGGATCCGAAGTAGGCGGAAGCAAACGTCGCCACCGTCCTGCACATCGACGACGACTACAAACGTGCACGGGAAATATCTACGGAGGTACTCATCGGCAAAGTTCCCATTCGCTTTCTTGTGGATACAGGGGCCACAGTTTCCCTGTTGAGCAAAGAAGACTACCGCAAGAACTTCGCTGGAAGGTATCCCCTGAGTGCGACGTCAGTCGTGTTGCAAAACTACACGAAGGAGGAAATCCCAAGCGTCGGATGTTTTCTGGCGGAGGTAACCTACAGAAACAAGGATGCCTGCGTCATGTTCTACGTGACCAAAAGAGGAATTTCGTTGCTGGGACTTGACGTTATTCGTAACCTTCGTATCAACATTGAAGGAGAAACGCTCAGCTGTTGTCAGGCTGCTACTTCACCGGCGTCTACGTTACTACCACCGAGTCTTAGGGAGGAGTTTGGGCAACTCTTTTCCAAAGAGCTCGGACTTGCTAAAGACTTCGTGCACCAAGTTCAGCGACGTACGTCGGTGCAGCCGGTTACGGCTAAACCTTGAAGACTTCCACTGTCTCTTCGGAATCAAGTCTCCGAGGCAGACAATTGCGTGGCTGATGCCTTGCCACGGTTACGAGGGGGAGGTCTTACTGCTCAAGAGAAAGAGGAGGAGATAGTCTCCATTGTTACATCATGTGTAACCAAGGAACAGCTGCAAGAAGCAACCGCTGCAGATGCTACTCTGCGGGACGTTTTTGTTTCGTCCACGAGGGATGGCTCTCAAAGGAGTCGCTGGACACTAAACTGGTTCCATTTTACCACGTTAAGAAAGAACTGTCAGTGGTTGACAAGCTTGTGCTGCGGGAGGAGAAAGTGGTCATACCTGAAGCTCTGACGCCGTTGATGGTACGCTATGCACATGAAGCCCACCCTGGTATTGTGCGGACAAAGCAAAGGCTCAGGGACCGGTTTTGGTGGCCTCGCATGGACCGTCAAGTGGAGTTAGAAGTCAGAAGCTTCCACATTTGCCAGGAAGCAGACAAGTCTGCAAAGCCTGTGCCCGCTCCACTGCAGCCGGTGGCTTTACCGGATCGGCCATGGCAGAAGTTGGCCATGGATATTGTCGGACCACTGGCTCGAGCACCACCAGACAAAAAGTTTGTAATAACACTGATAGACTATCACTCGAAATGGCCTGAGCTCTGCCTTACAAGCCATGTGACCTCGCAAACGGTCATCGAGTTTCTCCGCTCGGTGTTCAGTAGGGAAGGGTACCCCGAGGAGATTGTAACATATAATGGGACGCAATTTAAATCCAGAGAGTTCGAGGATTTTCTTCAAGAAAGGGGAATCCGGCACTGCCTGTCTTCAGTATACTATCCGCAAGCAAATGGATTGATTGAGAGGTTCAATCGTGTCTTAAAGGACTTCATCCAGCTTGCTATCCTCGAGAATCGCCCTCTGCAGTCTGTGGTTACCGACTATCTGGGCGTTTACAGATGTACCCCACACGGCACGACCGGAATCTCCCCTGGCGTTTTACTGCACGGTCGGCAGCCAAGAACAAGGTTAGATATAATAGGACTGCCATCCAAGGACTTCTTTCAACGACCAGAAGCCGAAATGAAATCTCTTCGGAAGAGAGTCGAAGACCGGCAGAGCAAGAGCAAGGCCTACAGGGAAGAAAAACGTGGTGCAAAAGCTGCCAAGTTCAAGCAAGGCGACTTCGTCAGAGTGCGCAAGCCGCCTGGTGGCAGGAAAAGAGACCTTCGGTATACGACACCGTTGAAGATCCTAAAAAGGAAAGGACCAGGCACGTTTCTGCTGGAAGACGGACGGACGTGGAACGTTTCGAAATTAGTTCTCGTCCCTCAAGTGGGAAAAGATCAGGAACCAGGTTGGCCAGCTTGGTTTCCGCTGAATTCAGGGGCACCGATGGAACTGCAGTCAGTTCCATCCCACCAGAGATTGTTGCCAGACGAGCAGCCGCCTGAACTTGCTGTGGCGGAGCAGAGGACACCGCCTGGACGGGAGGACTCTACCTCCGCGCCTCTCCCAGCTTCCCAGCAAATGTAGCAACCGGACACTAACGTGCGGCAGCCCTTAACACGATCACGTAAACCACCGAGCTGGTTACGGGATTATGTCACATAACATGTGAAGCAATGAAGGGCACGCATCAGACACTGATACTTTGTTTCGCTTGGTGTTACTGAAAGACAATTTTTTTAGGGGAAGGTAATGTTGTGTTCTGGTTTGTATAGCTAGGATTCGTTGTCAACATATGTACAAATCATCATCACCACCATACGATTTATACTTCAACTTTTTTCTATGTTCATGAATAGACAGTCTAATTTGGAACGTTGACTGGGCTGGTCCTGTTCTTTTTCTCTGCCGTGTCCCTGAGGACACCACAGGGACCGAACCCTGGACCCCCGGGCTCAGAAGCAACCCGCTCTTTTGGCTTCGTTGCCATAGAAAGCTGACTCTAAGTACAGATGACTAAGCGATGTCTGAACAAATTTCTCCCTCTCAATCATGCGTTATGTATCTTGATATATAAGCAAGAGAGAGCAAAAAACACGATGGTTCGAACATATACAGTACTGAAAACATTGACGAATTTGGAGCCATTTAAGCTTATCTTTGGCGTTGTAATAATACAGGTAATGAACAGTCTGCACATCGTTTGAGCCGTGTTTTTTCCTTGCACGACGGCCCTATCACATTGGTCACAGAGCAATTATCTGCAGACATGATCGAAGTACAGATATGTATTAAGCCATGGTGATTCGATCAACCTTGATGCATGTCCGCAAATAATTTGGCATCATGTCTTCAACAAACATTGTGTCTTTATTATTATTCTTTTTTTGTATAATGTATGAGCGGTGCGACTGAAGAGAACACCAACGTGGATCTCTGCCTGCGCGACGTACCGTGTAATAATCCCAGAAACAGTACAAGAAGAGGCATTGAGTTTACGAAGAAGCAGGCAGCAAGAGACGCAGCGCCCATCAAGCTCGCCGACACAGTCAGCTTCCAAACGGCGATTCGCTTTGCCAGAATTCCCGCCACGGCCGCTGAAATGTACGCGGCCTATACTGATTAACAGTTCGGCTCGCGTCAATTACAATATGTGTAGTAACCGACAGCTCGAAAAGCGCCGTGAAACTCTCAAGAATCGTTCGAAGTCGGCGCGAGCCCTGCGCGCTTTTACCGACGAGAATAACAAAAGAACGAGTCAGCAAGCAAGAAGCGCAAAAGTAACGATGCGTTTCTCGAGCTTTCTAACGTAGAGGTTTGGGCTATACTTCGTTTCACCTTATGCCACACTTCAACCGCGACAGCAGCCCACTGGGTCTACCGTCGGGGAGGAAAAGGCGAACCAATCAACTCAATAATTCAAATTCATGGAAAGAGGGCATACGGA
Source organism: Ixodes ricinus (assembly GCA_037355805.1). NCBI lineage: Eukaryota > Metazoa > Arthropoda > Arachnida > Ixodida > Ixodidae > Ixodes > Ixodes ricinus. The sequence continues at coordinate 45,187 of JAZHYW010000809.1, read as the reverse complement.
GCGGTTTGATGTTTAAGAGAAATACTTTGTTTCATCGAATAATCTTCATGCGAAATGTCATCTGCGCTGACTCGCACCACAGTGAAAATTGTGGTCGTAGACACAAACACTAAACTTTTATTTTAAATATAATCACACGTTGTTAATGTAGGTGGCAGTAAAAATGCGTCTTGGATCTTCTCTCAGAGTCATGTCAGCTCTGAAATGTTTTATCCAATTCTTATGGAGTATTAAACCACTTGCGGTTTCCCTGGTGACGGTCAGCACAGCAACTTTACTGCCAAGAGGAGTTTTGGGTTGTGTCTTTGTTTATACAGCCTAGAACTTAATCTGCTTCGACGGCCGACTTGTCTCCCAGCTTTAGATGCGCAATTTAGCCAGTGCAGTACAATCGCTAGCCTAGGGTCTTTAACGTGTATCACGCAGTAGTGATACACGACCGCACGCCGGTACGATGCTCATCGAGATAAGCCAAGACGAATAAACGCAGGCAACCCGCATGAGGTGATGACCTTGAAACCCTTCACTTTATCGGAATTATTCGACCAGTTCTTGTCACATTTCAACCGAGAAAATACGCCCTTGGACATTTTTGTGCAGCCGCAATGCATTGTAGAAAACACGACGATGTTCACCACAGTTTTTGAAACCTTTGCGATCTACAGTGACACTCTGGACTGACGGAAGAGTTCAGCTATACCCATGCATTAGTGAACTTTGCAGCTCCTTCAGACAAAGTTTCGATCTTATATTTTGTATGTTATGATTTTCCTTTGAAATGCTTCTTCGAAATCACAACGAACAATTGTTACATGGCGGCTCTAATCTTTGCTGAAGGAGTGACGTTGAAACCCAGAATGCGTGGTTCATTTCGGAACGTTCCGCTCAAGCCGGAATTTCATAAAGCCAGTGGAAATTTCGAAATAACTCTGTCCAATAGCAGTGCACACATTCAAGACGAGTTCCGAGTTCAGCCCTTGAAAACCATGCCTAAGAATCTAAAATATATAGCTCTTTGCGCCAAAGAAAATTTGTTTCGTATACTAGCTCTGAGAAAACTTGCACTAAATGTGTCAAATAAGTACGCGCATCTCTCCCAAAACAGCTGCCTCTAAATGAAAGTAAAATATTCGTATTTTTCGGACATAGAATACTATATTGATCTCCCAGATATCGAAGTTATAATTCAGCTACTGAAATATCGCTTATCTCATCTACAACTTACCAAGTTCGATAATATATTGCGTGAGATCTTATCGAGTTCCCTAATAGCACCTAGGAAGAACCCCACAGAAAATCATAGGGGCACTGATGTTGCACAGTACATCGCCCCTTTTGGTTTTCCTTTTTTTTTTTTTTGTTCCAAGACCGGAACGTGTTTTGAATGAAGCTGTTCTCGTATTGCCGCTTTCGTGGGAAGTAATATGGATCGGGCTGCTGATATCCTTTTTGTTTTTGTCCTGATCATTGTCTTGATCAACAAGATTTTATACAACAACACGCAGGAGACGCTCACTTTTTATCCCCTATTTTGACAGCGCTTCTGCAAAAGGTGTTCGTTTCCAAAGCGTTCTTCTAGGGACTCAATCGTTCCGACTTGTTGGCCTCATCATGTTGACGCATTTCATTATGTCCCCAAATTTCAAAGGTCGGATCACATCACTTATTAACTCTTTGCCGTCCCAGAGTGATTCTCTACAGTTCGTCTCATTAGTCGATATTATCCGAAAAAAACTATCGTATTTGTTTTCTTAATCACAATGCCTATGCCCTATTTAACTACGAGAGCATCCCCGACTATACTACAATTTCGTAAATTTTGTTAGGGAGGCTCTGAGTGCTACATAAGTGGTGACGGCGGAGATGATTCGAGGTCCATAAAGATTAGCAACGACAAAAAAAGACATCTTCTTAAATGCCATAGTACGCCAGGAGCACTTTCAAGCTCTAAGACGAGAGCTTCTTGGAACAGGTTACGTTGAAGCTGCCAATCTTGTGCTGACACACCTCGTAGGGCCCGAAATAAGGCGATCCTATGAGTACCTGGACGATGTCAAGTTCTCCCTGAGTAAGGGAGCTGAGACCGAACTCTACACGAAGTCTGACTCACTGAGCAAGTTCAAAACCGCATCCCGTTGAGAGAACAATGTTATGCCCACCTCGGAGGCAGTGCTCAGCCTTAGCGATCTTAGACCTTTATTTCTGATCTGGTGCTTCGGAATGATCTCGTCGGCGGTAGTGCTGTTAGTGAGCTTTTATTGTTCGGTGTGTAGGTGTTGTAGAAAGATCAATTCTGATCGTTATATCTGAAGATATCCTTTTTTATAGTGCATCTCAAAGGAAGGATGTTAAATCCCACGGACAAGGTCAAATATTTGCTACTTAATGTACCGCGCTTTATACAGGAACCATTCGTGAGCGAAAAACATCGCAATATATCAGGTATCTGATTCCATGCCAGAAATATTCATAAACTATATTTTTGTATTCATTTGTATACGTGAGGAGCAAATAATCACGGACTCTATTTTCAATGTCAATAGAGGCGATGTCCATCGAGTGTGCGGTGTATTTCTTTGAACTGGTCACCATTCAGGCTCTTGAGTCTGAAAGCCTACCAAACAGTGGCGTCCCGTACGAAAATGTCAGATATGGCCCTGATATATTGTACATACGGCCTGATATGATAATATAAGTAGTCAGATAGGGAATATATGAGAGCAAATACGCCCAGATATCGCCATATAAGTGTGCAAATACTGCCAGATGCGGCCGTATAAGTGCGTAAATACGGCCCTATTTCGCCATATACGCGTGCAAATATTGCCCCTGATAATGATATATGGGCCCGTTTCGGTCGTGCAAGCAATAAGTCATATGTACTCGCCAAGACAAGTTGATTGATCTATATTGCATGAGTCTCATATAACTGGTTAATTATTGTTAACATCGTTAAAGTGAAGTTATTCCAGGTATTTTGACCAATTAACCAATTGCGCATTTTGAAGATTGAAAGACAAATGAAATTTGGTTGTATGTTTGGTGTGTGACATCATGACGAAGTGCGTAAGATCGGAAAGCGAGTTAATCAAAAAATGGATTTGAGATCGCAGCTCTTAGGCGCCCGTTTCCGAGTTAAGCGGTGTCCACGTCGCTATCGAGTAACCGCCCCGCTAAATTTAGCGAGAAATTGAATTGGTACTTATGTCACTTGACGTCAATTTTCCCGCTAAATCTAGCAGTGAAACTAATTTTGTTCGTGTTTCCCCGCTAAATTGAGCGGGGACACACGAACCGTCTAGCTTACTGAAGATGCAAGACGCTACTTCGTCGTCCCGAATCCTTTTCCTTCGAACGTCTGCGAAGCCGTTGCGCCCTACGCAGCATCTTTCAAAAACCGTTCGCGCAGCATTGTAACCATCAGCAGGCGAGCGTGTGCGATTCATCCTGTGTTGAAAGTCGGAAGATGTGCTGTCCGTGGTGTCTTTTATGTGCAACTCTTTCGTAAAAAAATTTGAAATTTAAAAACGCGAATTTAACAGTGTACACATAATTTTAAATTTATTGGTAAAAAATATATATATACACATTTATTTATCTGTGGACATCGTGCGCAAAAAAATAGTCGCGCTTATTTCTTCATTTTAAATTATGATGTGGGTTATACGGTGTAAAACATAGTATCGTCAAACTCGTATCGTTTTGGGTCACTTTCGAGCCAGACAGCTCCTTTGGAAGTTCAAAAGTTGGACTTCATAGAGTTGTATGTTCACTCGGTATTGACAGCAGGGTAGACGCTATGCATGTTTTAGCCCAATCGTGTCTCCGGTTAGGGTCACGTGACTTCAGTCTAGAAGCTGGTGATGAAGCAGAACACGGCACCTGCCTGGAGCCCAAGGACACATAGCATTCACTGCACTATCAGCCTTGGGTACAAGTGACAAATCCGCACGTTGATGCCCCATAAGATAAGCCTTTTGTTTGTGCACTTCCGTTTTGGCCTGTCCTTATCTCCTTTTCTCTTTCTCCCTAAGCTGAATGCTTGATAGAAGGTGCGTGGTCACGTGGTTTGACGGATGACCTTGCCAATATCGGAATGCGTTCGGCCGGACCCATGCAGTTTCGTTTTTTTGCGCCCTGCATAGCTGCTGCGAATGTCTGCTTCTGCAAGCGATTTCTTCAAAGAAGCCTAAGAATATTTTTGTGATGCGTTTATTGCTCGGTTCTACAAATGACAGCTTGTGCTACATCGTGTTGAATCTTCACGGACACCTTCCTTCTCGTTTTTGTGTTTGAAGTGGTGATTACGCCAGTGGTCGTGTCGAAATCTATCTTGGATTACCTTTCCAAGTCCCGTCTCGTCAACGTAAGTGCGCTGCAACCTACTTCGCGACAATAGATCGTTTTCCTAAAGGTACTGTTCCAGATTACCTCTAGAATTGAGGCCGTGTCTATCTCCTGGCAGCCGGGAGAATATATGTGCAGAATGTTTCGGCATTGGTGCGATTGCGCTACAAGCAGAAGATTACGATATGCCGCCGACAAAGTTTTGACGTGTCGCTAAGAACAACAACAACAACAAAGAATCTTAATTGCGCGTTCTAAAATTTGACGCGCGGCTTTACGAAGTCGCTTGTAGAAAGATTGTTACGATTTTGCGAAATACTGGTAAACAACGCTAGGTTACCGTCATAATCTAAACCTGAGGGCAAGGATAAATCAAATAACGTACAACTCTCATTGACTCGGGGTTTTATATTACGCGCTGTGTCTAAAGGTACGTCGGATCATACCCGGAACGTCTCAAGGTACCATCGGGGAAAAATGAAATGCGAACAGAGGAGCGCGTGGCTTGCCGTACAGGCTGCGCCACCTGGAAGTGAGCCTAGGGGCGAGGGTGCGTGGCCTACTCCGATGTGTTCACGCCCTTCGCTCGGCGCTTCCCAAGCTTCGGCAGTGCGCCTCTCAGTGCGCTGAAAGCTATCACCGCTATCTTGCTGGCTCAGCGCGTGCGGTGCGAAGAAGCTCGGCCCACGCGCCGAGCAGACAAAGATAGCGGTGACAGCTTTCAGCGCACTGAGAGGCGCACTGCCGAAGCTTGGGGAGTGCCGAGCGAAGGGCGTGAACACATCGGAGTAGGCCACGCACCCTCGCCCCTAGGCTCACTTCCAGGTGGCGCAGCCTGTACGGCAAGCCACGCGCTCCTCTGTTCGCATTTCATTTTTCCCCGATAGCCCGTCGGACAGCGGAACGCCAGTGGCGTAGCTAGACCATCTGGCACCCGGGGCCCTTAGGTCTTTTGTCACCCCCCCCCCCCCCGCTCCCCGAGACCGCAAGCAACAGCATGCCGGCGGCCGCCATTTTCTCTAAACAGAGTTTCGAGGCAATTCGGTAAGATGTTGTCGCTAAAATGAGCCTCTAAACCGCACGCCTTAAAATGGAAAGTAATGCAATCAAACAATCGTTGGCATACGGTACACTGCGGCGCTGAAGCCAGTCCGTCCACGCAGATTTCCGGAAGCTCGACGGTCTCCAGTCATGGCACGCTGTGGCAACAGGGAAACGCCGTCGCCGTCACAACATTACGAATTCACTTGCCAGAACACTACATTGTGACCGCCTCCCGACGGCGAGCGACGCGCTTCTAGAACTTACGGCGGGGTCAGAGAGCGAGGGAGCTTGCTGAGCACAAGCCCAAAGAAGCCTTTCGCCAGCACCTCCTCTCGGCACTTCCCCCTCGGCGCGTGGTGCGGTGCCGTGCACGGGTGGACAGCCATGGGTGAGAGTCCGGGGTGAGGGAGACGACACGTTGAGAGTTTACCCAACACGTTTACCCCCTCCCCGCGACTCCCTTCGTGTAAGACCTTCGTGTGATTTCTTTCTTCTTCGTCTGGCGCCTTCTCTTGCTGTCTCGGCGCAGTCCGGCCGTGGTCGGCGCAAGCCAGCGTCGTGTTGCGCTGGGTTTGGCGTAGACTAGGTGGCGTTGGCTCGGCGTGCCCGGGCACAGCTCTTTCTCGAGTGCTCCCGCACTTTCCGCGCTTGTTTTTTCCGCCGGTGCGCGATGACTTTGCGCGAGCCAAGCCAGTTTTGCGACTCTGCACCAGACACGTTCGTGATGGAAGAGTGGTGACCTCATGCGTCTACACATTCTTTGCAACTTACGAACCAGTCAAGCCGGGGGGATTGCCGGCGGCCCCCCCCCCCCCCCGCCGCCATAAGTGGCACCCCCCTCGTGACTGAGACTCCTGGTACCCGGGGCCCACGGCCCCCCGGCCCCCCCCGTTACTACGCCACTGCCGGAACGTCTAAAGGTACGGCAGACGTACCCGGAACGAGGAGTCTGAAGGTACGTCGGGCGTATCCGGACCCATGTCCGCCGTGCGCGGAACCGGGAGATGCGTCGGACGTAGCCGCGATGGGGAAGGGTCGTATCACAGCGGGTCATAGCGTGCCTTACTGAGACCCCAATGGCAATTTTCATCTTTGTTTTTCATTGCTACCGTAATTAGTCCATTCTAAGCACTCCTTCCTTTTCACACCCGCGATGTTCAAGGAGAGGGGGTGCGGGTGTTTTTGTTCGGGAAATGCTTCGAAATTACACAATTTGTGCAAGAAATATCAATTTATTATAGGGAATTCGTAAGATAAATGCCACAGAAGAAATAAAACTAATCCTGGAGAGAATTAGCCCGTTCGTCGTCAATTCTCACCGCGCACCACGGTCAACCAGTTGCTCTCACCACGACTCGACGAGTCCTCGGTTGCCCCGTCCATTTAGATGCATACAAACCCACGGATTTTCTTCTCGAGTTCGGATGTCGACTTTTGCATTATTGCGCCGCCCCGTACACTTTTTACGGGTCGCAGCGCCCTTGAATACCTACTCCCGGTGTCTTCCTCACCGTATCACACGGTACCGCAGATGCTCTGCAGTGCCGTGGTTCCCGTTGTCTTTCGCGTACGTGATCACCGTTCGCTCAGACTTCAGTGTACAAAGTCCTCTTCGCACCCATGGTGGAAAGCAAAGTTCTGAACGCCTGAACGAATGACCTGAACCACGTAAAGAAAAAGAGGCGTGCTTGCAAGTCAGACGACGGAGTCGAACGAACGGTGACGAAACAGAAACAGAACACACAACGCCTTACTTGTGCCTCTATTCTCACGCGCCTGCGCGGTAGCGCAACTGCTCGTAGTGTGCCGCCATCTACCAACCGATGACGAAACCGAGTGTTAGGGACCGCGGAAAAGGTGGTGTGCTGCCGGCACGTAGAGCTGGGCACAAAACTAAGAGCTTGGATAAGACGTGAAAAAAGAAGGGGAAAGAAAACAAGCGACGTATTGGACGCCCAGCCTTGATGGAGAGCAGACATCGCATGTCTCCGATCTCTTTAACTTCTTGTACAGAAATGGGGTGCTTACAATACGTCCGACGTATCTTTAGACTCGACGTTCGGGGTACGTCCGACGTACCTTTAGCCTCCATGTTCCGGATACGTCCGACGTACCTTTAGACACGGCGTTTATTATGATGTTTCCTAACCGGCTTGCCTACATACCTTCGCTCCTTGCAAAGGTTACCGTCTCGCAGACGGCACAAACCGATCCTCGACGGCGGCGTCTCGGCTAGCTTGCACACGGGGCCGCCGCCGCTCGATCGCCGTCTGGCCAGGCTCGCGGCGCGACAATCGCTCGAAGCGGGGGAACGGCGTTATGTAACGAAAGGCAAGGGCATCTACACCACGAATGGGCAAAAGCCGATGCAAAGGCGTGCGCGAACGTAAACAACGGTAGAAAAGTGCAGTTGCTCGCCGCTATGAGATGCGTGCCGCAAACTCGGTAATCCGCGGGCGTATCCCTCTCCTGCCGCTCATACTTTCTCTAACTTGACGGACACTGTCTCGCGGTTCATGCCGACGAAACGATCGGACGATCGTCGGGATACCGGGTAATTGCTGCAGCCGAGCGCGGCACAGTTTACCATTGCTCTCGCTATGCAGGGTCGAAGAGTCAACCACCAGCATGGTGGATACCGGTGTTCGACGTCATGATGTGACGTACGTGCAATGCCTAAATACCGGGTGTTATTTTTTTTTTTATTCTTGCAGATTTGTTTTAAAAGAAGCCGTGAAAACTACACTTATGCGGTTTGTGCGAGTGAGTTATACGCCCAGGGGGACATTGTAGTTTTCTAATCTTTGCGATAAGTCGGCTAATTAATTAAAATTCACTAATTTACTTTTAATTAGTGGAAATAGACATATGGTTTCAATTAGAAACTTGCTGAGCGTCGTCCAAAACCCATAAATCAGTAATATTTAGAAAGACTTTGAGCGCGTGTGAAGCGCAGTAGTGCGCTGAAGTTACCACTCGTGGACCAGGTACAAGGCTGTGGCTAGATAAGAGACGGAAAAATTGCGCGGGCGCCTGACCGAAACCGCTAGCTTTGTACCTGCTCCACGAGTGGTAACTTTCTCACGCGCTGAAAGTCTCTTCTGAAAATGACTGATTTAGGGATTTCGGACGACGTTCAGCAAGTTTCTAATTGGAACCATATGTCTATTTTCACTAATTTAAAAATTAAGTAGTGAATTTCAAATCATTATGCTGACTTATTGCACAAGATTAGCCACCCACATAATGTCCCCTGGGCGTATAACTCACTCTGCAGCAAACTGCATGAAGTGATAGGTTTCATGGCTTTTTTAAAAACAAATCTACAAGAATAAAAAAACTGCTATATCAAGGTTATCAGGGTCTTGATATCTCCATAACAAGACCCTGATACGGTTATATAAAAAATTGGGCAGATGCTGGCTTGATAAGGCTTATATAAACTGATTTACTTGATATCGCCAGATCTGCCCAGATTTTTTATATAACCGTATCTATTTTTTTATATGCAGTCTCAGATGATGCAAGTTAAATCGTACGGGCAAGGTCAAACGTCTGCTACGTTAATGTACCGCGCATTACGCAGGATCCGATAGGCGCTGAGCGCGAGATATCGCAGTGACGGCGAGGCATAACTGATTCTATGTCGAACAAATGCCCAAAGTATGAAGGCCTTGGGTACATTAGTAGTACGTGAGCTAGCTAGTAATTACGGATTCCATCATCAATTTGGCAATAGCGGCAAAGGCTATCGAGTCTGCGGTGTAGTTCAATGAACTGGTCACCGTTCAGGCGCTTGAGTCTGACAAGCCTACCATACATTAGAGTCCCGTACGAAAATGTCAGATATGGCCCTGATATATTTTATATACGGCCTGATATGATAATATAAGTAGTCAGATAGGGAATATATGGGAGCAAATACGCCCAGATATCGCCATATAAGTGTGCAAATACTGCCAGATGCGGCCGTATAAGTGCGTAAATACGGCCCTATTTCGCCATATACGCGTGCAAATATTGCCCCTGATAATGATATATGGGCCCGTTTCGGTCGTGCAAGCAATAAGTCATATGTACTCGCCAAGACAAGTTGATTGATCTATATTGCATGAGTCTCATATAATTGGTTAATTATTGTTAACATCGTTAAAGTGAAGTTATTCCAGGTATTTGGACCAATTAACCAATTGCGCATTTTGAAGATTGAAAGACAAATGAAATTTGGTTGTATGTTTGATGTGTGACATTATGACGAAGTGCATAAGATCGGAAAGCGAGTTAATCAAATAATGGATTTGAGATCGCAGCTCTTAGGCGCCCGTTTCCGAGTTAAGCGGTGTCCGCGTCGCCATCGAGTAACCGCCCCGCTAAATTTAGCGAGAAATTGAATTGGTACTTATGTCACTTGACGTCAATTTTCCCGCTAAATCTAGCAGTGAAACTAATTTTGTTCGTGTTTCCCCGCTAAATTGAGCGGGGAAACACGAACCGTTAGCTTACTGAAGATGCAAGACGCTACTTCGTCGTCCCGAATCCTTTTTCCTTCGAACGCCTGCGAAGCCGTTGCGCCCTACGCAGCATCTTTCAAAAACCGTTCGCGCAGCATCGTAACCATCCGCTTGCGAGCGTGTGCGATTCATCGTGTGTTGAAAGTCGGAAGATGTGCTGTCCGTGGTGTCTTTTATGTGCAACTCTTTCGTAAAAAAATTTGAAATTTAAAAACGCGAACTTAACAGTGTACACATAATTTTAAATTTATTGGTAAAAATATATATATACACATTTATTTATTTATTTATTTGTGGACATCGTGCGCAAAAAAAAATAGTCGCGCTTATTTCTTCATTTTAAATTATGATGTGGGTTATACGGCGTAAAACATAGTATCGTCAAACTCGCATCGTTTTGGGTCACTTTCGAGCCAGACAGCTCCTTTGGAAGTTCAAAAGTTGGACTTCATAGAGTTGTATGTTCACTCGGTATTGACAGCAGGGTAGACGCTATGCATGTTTTAGGCCAATCGTGTCTCCGGTTAGGGTCACGTGACTTCAGTCTAGAAGCTGGTGATGAAGCAGAACACGGCACCTGCCTGGAGCCCAAGGCCACACATAGCATTCACTGCACTATCAGCCTTGGGTACAAGTGACAAATCCGCACGTTGATGCCCCATAAGATAAGCCTTTTGTTTGTGCACTTCCGTTTTGGCCTGTCCTTATCTCCTTTTCTCTTTCTCCCTAAGCTGAATGCTTGATAGAAGGTGCGTGGTCACGTGGTTTGACGGATGACCTTGCCAATATCGGAATGCGTTCGGCCGGACCCATGCAGTTTCGTGTTTTTTGCGCCCTGCGTGGCTGCTGCGAATTTCTGCTTCTGCAAGCGATTTCTTCAAAGAAGCCCAAGAATATTTTGTGATGCGTTTATTGCTCGGTTCTACAAATGACAGCTTGTGCTACATCGTGTTGAATCTTCACGGACACCTTCCTTCTCGTTTTTGTGTTTGAGTGGTGATTACGCCGTGGCCGTGTCGACATCTATCTTGGATTACCTTTCAAGTCCCGTCTCGTCAACGTAAGTGCGCTGCAACCTACTTCGCGACAATAGATCGTTTTCCTAAAGGTACTCTTCCAGATTACTTCTAGAATTAGGCCGTGTCTATCTCCTGGCAGCCGGGAGAATAATTGTGCAGAATGTTTCGGCATTGGTGCGATTGCGCTACAAGCAGAAAGTTACGATATGCCGCCGACAAAGTTTTGACGTGTCGCCAAGAACGACAACAACAACAAAGAATCTTAATTGCGCGTTCTAAAATTTGACGCGCGGCTTTACGAGTCGCTTGTAGAAAGATTGTTACGATTTTGCGAAATACTGGTAAACAACGCTAGGTTACCGTCATAATCTAAACCCTGAGATACGGATAAATCAAATAACGTACTATCGTTGACTCAGGAGTTTATAACATGACGATCGTAGTCTGAATGGTATCGTACGCGCGTCCTGAACAGTCGCAAGTGTCTGCACTCGAGACGTACCCTGAGCACGCGCTAAATTCTACTGCGGACGACTCAACGAGCCACTGACGCATACGTTCCGAGCGTACTGGACGCAGTGCCGACTGCGCGAACCGAGATTGTCGGACTCGTAGCGCAATGGACGAGCAAGGGCTCGATACGCCGCCGTTCATCGAACTGCACCTGCTGAGCTACGCGTGAACACGTTCAAATACTGTCTGCTTGATAGCATGATGAGTGTCCAGTCGAAGCATGCGTTTGTCGACATCGACGATAGTTCACAGAAGATGGAGGCAGTCTTGTGCTTCGAGCACGAGTCGATCATGCACAATTGCGACGATGTAAAGTCAAGCTATGTACTAGCGAATACTACATAATGCCACAGTAGAGCATAGAAGCTTATCCTGTGAGATTCAGCCCGTTCTGCAAGCTAGTCAAGAACGCAGATCAACAGTATGCTATACCACGCTGACGAGTCGCTGGTTGCTGTCCAGTTTGGCTGGCTAATAAACTGAAGTCATGTATTTCGAGTAGCGGAAGTCGAGCTTCAGTATATTGCGCAGCAGTACATTTGCTGACGTCAAGCGCATCTGACCAGTCAGTGTCTTCAGCTACTGTAGCCGATGGTCAAGATGCATCTGTATGCGTGGCTAACGATGTCGGACGCGTAGTGTCACACGTTCGCTCAAGCACTGCAGTCGCGCAAAGTACGCTCGCACATGGCTGGAAGCATAGCCTGAACGCGAACGATGCCGATGCACGTGAGACGCAAGAAGACGACGTTCTCTGCAAGCCAGACGTCACGGAGCGGCGAAAGCGATGACAAGCATTACATGGCAACTGCTGATTGTGTCAATTCTCATGTCTGCGTGGCAGCGCAGCTGCTCAGTGCGACCTCATCTACTGCAGCCGTGACGAAACTAGTGTAGGAAGTCGCATGGCGCGTTGCTACAAGCGACGTACGTAGTCGCGACAAGACTAGACGGCTCTGCATAGACGTGTCAACAAGAATAGGAATGTAACTGGCGTACGCATTTGACGCGCGGTTTACGCAGTGCTGTACACAGTTGTGCTACGATTTCGCTGTAACTACTGGTAAGCAATGCGGTGCTTGCAATCCGGTCGACGTAACTATAAACCCGTGGTACGTCCAGGACTATAGATCAACGATACGTACAACTCTCATTGACTCAGGGTTTATATTATGATGTTTCCTAACCGGCTTGCCTACATACCTTCGCTCCTTGCAAAGGTTACCGTCTCGCAGACGGCACAAACCGATCCCCCGACGGCGGCGTCTCGGCTAGCTTGCACACGGGGCCGCCGCCGCTCGATCGCCGTCTGGCCGGGCTCGCGGCGCGACAATCGCTCGAAGCGGGGGAACGGCGTTATGTAACGAAAGGCAAAGGGCATCTACACCACGAATGGGCAAAAGCCGATGCAAAGGCGTGCGCGAACGTAAACAACGGTAGAAAAGTGCAGTTGCTCGCCGCTATGAGATGCGTGCCGCAAACTCGGTAATCCGCGGGCGTATCCCTCTCCTGCCGCTCATACTTTCTCTAACTTGACGGACACTCTGTCTCGCGGTTCATGCCGACGAAACGATCGGACGATCGTCGGGATACCGGGTAATTGCTACAGCCGAGCGCGGCACAGTTTACCATTGCTCTCGCTATGCAGGGTCGAAGAGTCAACCACCAGCATGGTGGATACCGGTGTTCGACGTCATGATGTGACGTACGTGCAATGCCTAAATACCGGGTGTTATTTTTTTTTATTCTTGCAGATTTGTTTTAAAAGAAGCCGTGAAAACTACACTTATGCGGTTTGTGCGAGTGAGTTATACGCCCAGGGGGACATTGTAGTTTTCTAATCTTTGCGATAAGTCGGCTAATTAATTAAAATTCACTAATTTACTTTTAATTAGTGGAAATAGACATATGGTTTCAATTAGAAACTTGCTGAGCGTCGTCCAAAACCCATAAATCAGTAATTTTTAGAAAGACTTTGAGCGCGTGTGAAGCGCAGTAGTGCGCTGAAGTTACCACTCGTGGACCAGGTACAAGGCTGTGGCTAGATAAGAGACGGAAAAATTGCGCGGGCGCCTGACCGAAACCGCTAGCCTTGTACCTGCTCCACGAGTGGTAACTTTCTCACGCGCTGAAAGTCTTTCTGAAAATGACTGATTTAGGGATTTTGGACGACGTTCAGCAAGTTTCTAATTGGAACCATATGTCTATTTTCACTAATTTAAAAATTAAGTAGTGAATTTCAAATCATTAGCCGACTTATTGCAAAGATTAGCCACCCACATAATGTCCCCCTGGGCGTATAACTCACTCGCACAAACCGCATAAGTGTAGCTTTCATGGCTTTTTTAAAAACAAATCTACAAGAATAAAAAAAACCTGTATATCAAGGTTATCAGGGTCTTGATATCTCCATATCAAGACCCTGATATGGATATATAAAAAATTGGGCAGATCTGGCTTGATAAGGCTTATATAAACTGATTTACTTGATATGGCCAGATCTGCCCAATTTTTTATATAACCGTATCTATTTTTTTATATACACCGACACGCGGGCTTGACGTCACGGAGCTGCGGCGGCGCTGCGATCGCGCCGGAGCCGGGGGGTGTGGCAGGGTGTGGGCAAAAGGGCGCACGTTTCGCATGGGCGTCATAGCATTTCAGCATGCCGCGAAGCTGTGTTGCTGTTAATTGCACCGAAATGTACAAGAAAAGTAGCGGAGTGAGTTTCCACAAGTTCCCGGCAGACTCTGAAAGGCATAAAAGGTGGATAATATCCGTGGATCGAAAAGAATCGTCGCCTCGCGCGAACGACCGTTTGTGCGGCAAACACTTTCTTGAAGGCAAGTGCGGCTTCCATTTCAATCTCCGTCCCGAGGCTTGCTTATGTGCAGGGAAAGCGTTGCCTGATCAAGACCACCGGGATTTTGTTCCCATGTGTGTTCGCGCACAAAGCATCGGCCAAGCGCTCGTCGGAGGCTCGCTACGCCCGTGCTACCCAGCAGAAGAGGATCGGCGACAGAACGGCAGTGTTGTAGGCGTTACCGGAGAAAAGTAACGAAGTACGTTACTCGTTACTTGCAAATAAAAGTAACGCGTTACCGAGCTACGTTGCCTAAAAATAAAAGGAACCCGTTACCGCTACCGATAAAAAGTAACGCACGTTACTTCTGCGTTACTTTTTTTAAATTAAGATTTAGCACATTTTACGGTTTTGACGATACATGTCATATATCAAGAAACATTATGTTCGTGCAGAAACTGAACATAATTACTTTATCTCGTTTTACGGTTTCACCTAAATACTCACGAGAAAAAACGCCAAGAAAAACATGGCTTGACGCCTAAAACACGGAAAAAATTGAAGTGTAATTTCTTTAAGACTTGGGAAGGAGTAACGAGTAACGTAACTACGTTACTTGAAGTAGTAACGTAAGTACGTTACCCGTTACTGTGTCGAAAACGTAACGAGTAGGTTACTACGTTATTGAAAAAAGTAACGCGTTACCGGCAACGCCGTTACTTGTAACGTGTTACCGCCAAGACTGCAGAAAGGACAAAGCGTTACTGCTTGTCATGCCTTGTGGTCATGAGGGTAGGAAAAATATCATACCTTGACTTGAAGACGCTGTGTGTATTTAATCAATTAATGAATACACACACTTCCGCAGACCCACAGACTGCTGATCCCGCCGGCAGTGCGGAAACCGACTCGAAGTAATCGTAGGCCTCGAGAGACTTGTACGCCTGCACCGTGTCGGCCGTGAACTGGCTTGGCGAAAAAACTAAATAAACGACGACATGAGCCGTCGACTTCGGTGGCAGCAACTTTACGTCGGAAGTCCAGCAGGCCTTGTTTACGGCATACGGATCGTCGAAGGCAACGCCGTCACCGCACAGTTTGTTTCGATACCGCTGCCGTTCAGGCTCGGGCAGCGAGCTCAAATAGTCGGGCATAGGATACGACATACGTTCTCAGGAAATACGACGCACAAATAAAGATACAAGCGTCCCTACAACGACAACAACGAGCGCACGCCATAGAACGCAATGGCGAAAACACGGAGAGCCGGGCTGCTCTTGCCCACATAGCTACCGCGCATGCGCGGCCTTGCGGCGTGTTGGTAAACAGAGTCGCTCCGCGTGTCGGTCTATAAGTTCAGATATGCCATTTTCGTAAGGGGTGTGATATTTTGCTTAGATGTGCTCTTAAACCCTTCAGACCCCTTACGCTCCCACAGGAGCTGAGCAGTGTCGTGTATATAAAGTTCCGTGACAATTTAAACACCGCCCACGACCACGAGTTCCATCAATACACAATCACACTATTTCACCCTGTGAACAAACATGTACTAGTATGGATCATTACTTTACTACATGTCATTTGACAAGGCCTTACGTTCAAAAACTTTCAATTTCGAACACAAACTTGAATATTCGTCACAATGTGCTTAACTCTAAAACTCAGATAAATACTCTGGAGGCATTCGCTAAACATATTTCCGACAACATAACATAAAAAATATAAAACAAAATTAAGAGTGGAAGATATCAATCTCAAGATAAAAAAAAACGACGTAAAGACACTTTCTTACAAATTAACTTTTACCCCAAGCAAGAACGGAATCCAAGAAAAAGACAACCAGTAGTCACTTGCACACGCCAAACTGCAAAAATGCACACTGTCGATGGCCTTGGAAGTCCCAAAAGTGGTGAGTAGGGGGGTTTGGACTAGCTCCATTCTCCGCGCTTCCTTAGCTTTTAGATCAAAACTTGAAAAATGTCATCTCATGAGAAGACTCCATCTTTGGTTAGGAGAGCCGTGAACTATTTCCATTTTTACCATCCTGAACCAACACCAAAACCAATGGCAGTTGGTAGACCCACAACAAGATCAGGAAAGTGAGCAAGTTTCATCCCCTGGGCTTCCTTTAACCGACCACGACCAACAGCCACTAATAGAGAAGACCCCAAACAACAGGTTAGGAGGACCTAAGACCAGTTCTAGATTCTGGGCTTCTCAACAAACTCAATGAGAGCACCAATAACAAAACTGGAATAAAAAATCATCTACTATCAAATCAACAGTCTTCAGGAATGGACAACAAAAATAGACACTGAAAAAGAAACATGAAGAGGTTGATCTCTTTTTACAGCGCCTCATGACCATTTATCAACAACCAACAACGTACCAAAAATATTGCTGATGTGAACCACTAAATATTTAGTGTCGGTTTAAAGACGCAACCTCATACCTTACAATGCCCCACCCCTCCAAAAAAAAAATATATTTATAGAAACAAAAGGAAGAACAGCACAAAATAAGTACGAAAACAGGAAGCTTAATAAGTGTGATCCTTCTCCTTCGGGGTAGAATATAAATATGTAAATATGTAAATACCAGGGCATGTATAGCTATAAAAAAGAGAATCTCTTGTTGTAAAGAAAATAATAATCAAAACAATTAAAACAACGAAGAAATAAATTGATATCTGCTCGCCCCCTCCCTAAAGAAAAAAGGAGAAAGACAATTAATAAAAAAAATTAAAACAGACATAAGAATACAAAGATACCGAGATATACATAATTAGTTTAAAAAAACATAAAAAATAGTATGATTTTTAATTTTTTTTCTAATTCAATTTCTTATATATTCCAGTACAAAAATTCTAAACAAGAACAAGACAACTTCCTCGTCGTCAAGAAAACCAAAGACAAGACGCGAAGACCACGGTGGAAGAAACACATTTAGGTGATGACTCTGGCCGCTCTTCCCGCGGGGAGCGAAAGATCAGATCGTGTTCGGAGCTAGCCTCGAATCAGGAGTCGTTAGTTCCGCGCCGACCGCGGAGGGCGCTGAGGTATGAGGTCCCTCCTCGGCGGCCATGGTGTCGGCGGCGTAGCGTGGTCGCCTTTTTCGTGGTGTGGTGGTGGGTGGTGGTGTGCGGCCAGTGGCTGGCTTCGTGTTTTGCTTTGGTGCTGTATCGATCACAGGTGCCACCATCGTGCACGAAGGTGAGCCTTAACCCGGAAGAAGAAGAAGGAAGAGAACAAAGATTTACGGACTCTGGCGACTTGGTGGTGGCGTGGCGGCGGTGAGGCACAACAAGAAGCGGTGAGCGAGGGAATGCGGGACCACCGCAGGGAAGAAACAACCGGAGTGGTCGGTTTGGGAGGGATCCGATACTTGGGCGCCATCTATCCCCGTGCGAGTGAAGCGCTCGGTGCGCCGAACCTAATCTGAGTCGCCACGTCGGACACAAAGACATCACTAAAATGTTTTTTCCACCGCGGGCGAGACCAAGCGGAACAACAATTAACAACCTTATACCAAAGAAAGAAAAGAAACACAAATAATCATAAATGACTACAAGATTTTTCCAAGTTCGTTCCAATGCCAAGGTTGAGCTGCCTCCCAGTTTTTATATTTAATTGGCTTTAAAAACTAAATAAACGTTTTGCCAATTACGGCCCTCGTTTTTATTTTAAGTTTGATTAAACCTGTTATACCGTCAGGTGGTGCAGGTTGAGAGAAACCGTTTATCTCCTTTATTTTTAGCTCTCACTTAGAAATTGTAATTGTAATTGTAATTGTCCTCAAGATGAATTTCTGTTTGCCCTTTCTGTTTTCGACAAGCTGGAAAAAAAAAAGGAAACTCGCTCCGTAAACCGTGCCGTCCCGGAATATACCTGCCCGGTCACTTAACACCGCAGCCACGACCACGACTGGCTTGGTCCTGGTCAGAACGATACCAAAACATGAATCTGAGTCACTGGGTCACTGGGTTAGCTTGTAGGCCGCGACATATCACAAAAATACGACAAAAGAATCGGCTTATGAGTAAACCCTACACCCATCGTTCAAAATTGGTAATTAAAGATAGATTATGAAGTAAACAACTCAATCTTCACGCGGCCAACAAAGCGGAGAAACGATCACATGACCCTTGATTCTACATCACAAGGAAGATCCGTCAGGCGTCACCACTCTTTCTTTTCGGGGCTATCTATCAGCTTGGCTACAAACCATCGCACATCACCAGTTTTGTACACGTTGCTCTAAAGAAGAAATCGATTACAATTACAATTACTCTTGGTTAAAAACAATATTAAATTAGCTTGATTACTTGAGAAAAACAAGTAATTGGTCGTTGCTTGAAAATGAAGCGTTGCTTTTCCGATAAGTTCAGATTTTCGAAACGACAAATATTTGTGCTGGTCTTTCTTGCTGTTCCTTATTGGATTAAAGTCACCGAACTCTTAACTACTCATCTTCCTAATAAAGCAATTTTAGCAAACTATCCTCCCATCTGAGACTTGGTGCGAGGATTCTTTGGTTAAGAACTTGAACAAAGGGCGCTATTACGAAGGGGAGGGAAACTTATGTAACTGGCTAGAAGTACTTTTAGCACTTCCAAAAATAGTCAGATCACTCGAGCGGTTACTTAGTAATTAACGTATTTAAATTATTACAAAATGACTCCAAAAAGCAGTCTATCGCAAGGAATTTGAGTCAACGTTGATTGTGTACCGTACTTGTATGCACATCACAACTAGCTATAAACCGTCGCATGACTGTTCGTAATGATTAAAGTGAGCTTGGTTTGTTAGAGCAGTTCTTCGAAACGAGGACGGAGTTCGGATACACCGCAACTCTCAGTTCTGGATCGATGTTGGGCTGCGACCTCTTCTTTGTTTTCATCGACGTTGCCGCAGTGAAGCCATGCTCGAATGTTTTCATGTACCCGAGCCACTTCGGATCTCCCCATTCAACCTACCGCGACCTCCCTTTGGATCGCTACTCATTGTTTGGGAAACAGTGACGTAAGGCGCACAAGCTGTGGACCTAAACATAAAACTTCCCAACCCAGCACGGGTTCAGACCCGGAAGCACGCCATGTGGCTCTACGACATGAAATATGGCAGCAACACGGCGTTGCCGCAGACCAAAAATAAAAATAAATACATGACAGTCATTACTTGTTCCAGACAAAAAATGCCCAGAGGGCATACGAGCTGGTACGTGCATATTGTCAGAAGAGGAGCAATGCATAGCCAGAAAATCTAAAAGTAAAAGAAATACTTTTTTTTATCGATTTCATGTAGCTTCTAAGTTCTAGCTTATCATCACTCGCCGCTTTTCCGGTCGGGATAACGGCGTCAGGTACGATCCTATCATTTTTCTGCCCCTGGATGTACTCTCATTAAAGCGGAATTCTTGATATAACCATGGCAACGCTCGCACAGTTCTATAAGCACCATTTATTTTCTAATTGGCACCTAAGTGGATAGTGCTGAAAAACGAAAATAAACGCCCAACTTCAACAGCGAGAGCAGCCTACTGGGTCTACCGTCGGGAAGGAAAAGTTGAACCAATCAACTCAATAATTCAAGTTCATGGTACGACGGTACACAGAGCGCACCTATGTTTAAGGGAAATATTTAGTTCCATCGGATATGCTTCATGCGAAGTGTCATCCGCGAAATTCTGCGCCGACGCGCATCACAGTGAGAAAGGTGTTCTTAGACATGAACACTAAGCTCTTATTTTAAATATCATCCCACGTTGTAAATTTAGGTGGCAGTCGAAAGACGCAATAGTTCTTCTCTGAGAGTCATGTCAGCTCTGGAATGTTCTATCCAATTCACCCGGAGTGTTTTAAAACCAGAGACGTTTTTTCTGGTGACGTTCATCACAGCAACTTTACTGCCAAGAAGAGCAAGCGCAGGCACGCCGCATGAGGGGTCGACCTTGAAATCCCTCATTTCATCGGAATTATTCGACCAGTTCCTGTCATCGTTCAACCCAGAAAATGGGCCCCTGGACATATTCGTGCAGCCGCAATGCCACGCACAAAACGCGCCGATGTTCACGACGTTTTTGAAACCTTTGTTACATACAGTGACACTCTGGACTGATGGAAGAGTTCAGAGTTACTCGTGCATTGGTAAATTTTGCAGCGCCTTTAGACAGAGTTACGTTAAGATCTTATATTTTGTATGTTGTGATTTTCTTTTGGAAGATTTATTGGAAATCATAAGGAACAATTATTACATGACAGTGCTAATATTTGCTGAAGGAGTGACGATGAAACGAAGATTGCGTGGTTCATACCGGAACGTTACGCGTATGCAACAATTTTATCGAGCCAGTGGACATTTCCAAATAACGCTGTCTAATGGCAGTGCACACATTCAAGACGAGTTCCGAGTTCTGCCCTTGAAGACCATGCTCAACGATCTAAAAAAATTAACTATTTGCGGCAAAGAAAGGTTGTGTCGTAATCGCTCTGAAAGAACGTGCCCTAAATGCGGCAGACTTGTACGGGCGTCCCTCCCAAAACAGCTGCCGCTTAATGGAAGTAAAATATTTGTATTTGGGGACAAAGATTACGTAGGGCACTCAGCCATTAAAGTTACGATTGAGCTACTGAAACATCGCTTATCTCACCTCCAACTCAGCAAGTTCGATTTTACAATGCGTGAGAGATTATCGGGTTCCCTAATAGCACTTAGCAAGAACCCCACACAACCTAATAAGGACACTGAGGTTGCACAGTACATTGCCCCTCTTGGTTTTTCCTTTTTTGTTCCAAGACCGGAGCGTGTTTTGAAAGAAGCTGTCCTCGTCTTGCCGTTTTCATGGCAAGTATGGATCGGGCTACTGATATCCAGTTGTGTTTTTTGTCCTGACCATTGTCTTGATCAACAAGATTTTATACAAGAACACGCAGGACACGTTCACTTTTTTATCCCCTATTTTGGCATCGCTTCTGCAACAAGGTGTTCGTTTCCACAGCGTGCTTCTTGGGACTCAGTCGTCCCGACTCGTTGTTTGCCTCATCATGTTGATGCTTTTCATTATGTCCACAGTTTTCAAAGGTCTGGTCACGTCACTTCTTACTTCTTTGCCGTTCCAAAGCGAGCCTCTACAGTTCGACTCATTAGATGGTATTATGCGGAAAAACTATCGCATTTGTTTTCTCAATCACAATGGGCTTGTCCGATATGACCCCGGGAGCCTCCAAGACTACTACGATTTCGACCGTTTGGTCAGGGTAGGTTCAGAGTGCTTCATCACTGGTGAGGGCGGAGACAATTCAAAGGCTATAAAGATTGACAACGACAAAAAGGACACCTTCTTAGTTTCCATAGCACGCCCGGAGCACTTCGAAGGTCTTAGACGGGAGCTTCTTGGAAAAGGTTACGTCGAAGCTCTCAATCTTGTGCTGACACACCTCACCGGACCCGAAATAAGGCGATCCTCTGTGTACCTGGACGGCGTCAAGGACACCCTGAGTCGTGGAGCTGAGACCGGACTCTACACGAGGTCTGAGTCACTGAGCAAATTCAAGACCGCATACCGTCGAGAGAACAATGCTATGCCCGTTCCGGAGGCGGTGCTCAGCCTTAGCGACCTTAGGCCTTTATTTCTGATCTGGTGCTTCGGAATTATCTTGTCGGTGCTTGTGCTCTTTAGTGAGCTTAACGTTTATCGCTCAGTGTGGAGGCGTTGTAGAAAGATAATGTCTTCGTTATATTCGAAGATTCCTTTACTTTATCGTGCATCACAAAGGATGGACGTTAAATCCGATGGGCAAGGACAAATATTTGCTACTTAATGTACCACGCTTTATGCAGGCGCCATCAATGTGCGCACCAGATCGCAATGTTTCAAGTATCTCATTCCATGCTGGGGATATTCATGAAATATATTTTGGCGTTTATCTGTATGCGTGAAGAGCAAATAATCACGGACTTTATTTTCAATGTCAATAGAGGCGACGTCCATCTTGTGTGCTGTGTGTTTCGTTGGACTAGTAACCAGGCAGACGCTTGAGTCTGAAGACCTACGAAACAGGGGCCTGTAATCTTTTGCTTAGATGTGTTATTAAACCCTTCAGACCGCGTACACTCCCCCTGTGGCTGAGCAGTGTCATGAGACCCTGTCATGTAACTTCCACGAACCGTGTTTGGCGATTTACATTTCCGAACATTCACGCCTACTGCATTTTTAACATTATTCTAATGCAAAGCACGAAGACTGAAAAACCGACAATAATACGTTTTCTGAATAATATAGACTTTAGATGTGGCCTTTGATCACATGCCTATTTTATTTCCCCTTGGACGATAGCTCCATGTACGAATGGATGTTCGTTGCAAATGCACGTTGGTGCACAGTGAAAGCGACCACTTTTAGAGCGTCGTTGCAACATCTAGAACCGGGATCTAGAAACGGTATCTTCGTACAAATATTTAGGCGTTCGTATAGCTTCTAACCTTTCATGGAAAACACATATTCAGCATATTTCAGCTAACGCTAACCGCATGTTAGGTTACATCAAGCGAAATTTTTCATTAGCCCCTGTCTCACTGAAATTAACTCTTTACAAAGTTTTAATTCGTCCCCAGTTAGAATATGCAGCTTCTGTCTGGGATCCCGGACTAGTCACTCTCGTATCTACATTGGAAGCCGTTCAGAACAGATCCGCTCGTTTCATCCTCACAAACTATCACCGCACCGCTAGCGTCACCTCTATGACAACAACTCTCTCATTACCACCTTTATCACTACGTCATAAAATGTCTCGTCTTTCCCTATTCCATAAAATGTATCACCATAATTCTTTCCTGCGCGACAAAATAATTGCTCGGCCTGTCTATGTTTCCTCCCGTATTGATCATCAACATAAGGTGGGCATTCCTAACTCTATCACGACCACTTTTTATTCATCTTTCGTTCCCCGTACATCCCAGGAGTGGAACCACCTTCCCCGGTCGATCACCATTATCACAGACTCTGAGCTCTTTAAAAGTACAGTTACTAATCCCTTTTATTACTGAGTGTGTCTAATATTATTATGTTATTTGCATTAACCTTCTTGTTGCTCTCCCCTCTGTAATGCCTTCGGGCCCTGAGGGCCCGAAGGCATTACCCGAAGGCAAATAAAATGAAACGAAACAATTTCGTGTTTTTTTTTAAAGCACATCTAGGGTCCTTGCGGACACTATGTAGACATTGTGAAAAAATAAAACTATTTGATCCGAAGGAGGTTTACTCTCTTTTTTGTTTGAGTGTCATACAATCTATTTTGGGAAGATCACGTATATTGAAAAATGTATCTCGGTATTAGTTGTTCCAACGCCTCCCTACATAAAACTCCTGTACGCTCCTTTTCCGCGGCAGTCTCGATACAAAAGATTTACAACGTGCGTCCATAGTTTTGAGAGTGTACGTCAGTGTTGCCCGACTGCACTGGGCTGCGGGTTTTTTCCATAGTAGGCTGTGGCAGCCTGCGTGGGCGCAATGGGCGATATACGAAATGCAGAGAACACGTTTCAAAGTATGCTCCCCGGCATAGCCTCGAACCTCGCGGCATAGAGGGAGAGAGGTGCTCGCTCCCTCCGACCAGGGAGTCTGCATCCTTTCTGCGCGTATTGCATGTTGGTCGCGATTGCATCCGATTGTGCAGTCTTTCAACAAACACGGCGCCGGAGGTTGGAGTCAGTATGTTCCCGCAACCTACACCCTGAGAATTCATTTTCCTTGCGAAGTGCTATTCTTGGGTGTGGTGACACTCCAGTCGCGTGTCGCGATGGTAAACCAGCAGGCACAAGAAAAGACATATCGGCCCGCTAGCGGTGTCGGCGTCATTGTGCGTCCTCGGGATGCCAGAAACGTTTATGCTCAGTGTCTGTTTACATCTACGAGCTGGTGCTTTGCTTTTAGAGTGTTTACGGCCTCGAACGTCACGGGATTTTCGCGTAAATGCATGTGCTCATGTTCGAGTAAGTACTGGTGCGTACTCTTTGTGTTTGTGGGGAGTGTGGCTGTGTCTGAGGAGGGCGAATGTTTACTGGGTTCCGACATTTGATGTTAGGCATAGCTTTTCTGAGCGCTTACTCGACCTGTGTAATTTCAAATACATATCGCACAGTTGCCGTTTTTCTGCGAGAAAGACACTTCTATTATTGCAAATGGAGAATGTGATGAGATTTTTTCCTCGCGGTAAGATCGTGTAGTGTTGAAGACGACGTTGTCCCAGGACAGTGTGTCGCTTTTCTTTTTCTATTCTGACCTGCAAGTGTGACACCTGGCAAAATAAAAATAAATAAAGCTTGTGTTTATCAAAAGTCGCCTGTCTGATTACTTTTATGCCAGAGAGCTACAAAGCAACGCTTGTTTTGGAGTCATGGCGAAAACAGCTATTGGCGGCGGAGAAGTTCTTACTGCAATCTTCCTTGTGAGTACCCTGTACTCGTCGTGGGCGCGTATACGTGTGGTCGTAGCCGCAAATGACAGTCATAGCCAAAGGTCTTGACGTAACTGTTTTAATCGGTCACAAGCAAGAGCTCCGAAAGTGGGGAGGCAGGGTCGACTTGAGCCCCTCTTGTCGTCAGGACCGAACTGCCAAGCCCCCCCCCCCCCCCTTTAGTTTGACTCTTCTGTACATGTTGAACTACGGCCCTCCTCACCTCCGCCAAGCGCAGAAAGCACTGGGGCGACGGAGAGGCTTGCTTGAAAAGTCAAAACCAGAAGAAAATGGCAGGCAGGACTCATGATGCTGACTGACGACAAGTTTAGAGCGAGGAAAGAAGGGACAAATAAATGAATGGAGCCCAACAAGACGACGTCGGCGAGCTTTTGTCTGCTTCCCCGTGTGGAAGCAAGAAGCCCACAAGATGGTGCTTCTGGCACACTGACAAAACAGAGGCAGGCAAGACTACCGCGACGCTTAAAGGCCATCATTAGGAGAGAGAGGGGGGAGGGGCTGGTGAGCTTGAGCGGGGATTTGGGAGCGCTTAGAAGAGTCTAACAGCTCCCAAATTTGACAAGGCGCCTTCGATAGCGAAAGCTTTGCGTGACTGTGGCATCGAGCCCGCAGGGTATTGAGGTATGTGGTGACGCATGTTTGCAAACACAGGAAAATATTAAAGCGTAGCAGAGTAGACAGTTGGGCGAGTTGGTAGGTATTGAACATAGTTACAGTTGCGCACACAAGGACAAGGACAGAGAAGAGAAACACGTAGACGACAGACAAGCGCACACTCACAACTCATATATTAACGAAGTAGGAAAAGAAAGAGGTACAGAACGCAGAATCCGCTCGAGCGTTAGCCACACAGGCGCGAGGAACCACTGGCCCCAGGGCTCGAGGGGTACATGTGAAATTACCAACACGAAAAAGATTTTAGGAAGGCAATTTCCTCCTTTGTTAATGAAACAGACGGAAAGCTAACACATCGCTCGCCCATGCTCAGAATAATAAAGGCTTCAAAAATCTCTCTGTTGTGTTTTTCTCGGTACCTGCCTATTGTCTTTGTTTCCGCTAAGGATGGCGTACAATTACAAGATTTACAGTGCAGGGGTAGATGGCCCCCCACCGTAGACTTTAGAGAAAGATTGTGCTCTCTTAGTCGGTCGTTCACATACCGTCCAGTCTGTCCAACGTAGCTTTTACCACATGAAAGGGGAATACTATATACTACACTCAGGGAGCAGGGCGCATAAACGTGTGAGTGGTTCTTGGGGCACATATGTTTTTTATATTGTTTACCTTAGCATGGACATTTTGACAAATTTGAGCCATTTTTTGGGGAGCTGACATCACTATAGGGACCCCGTACCGGCTAGCCACCTTTTTAAGATTGTGGGAAATTCTATGCATATTGTCACGCCCGTTGGGAAAAGAGGAAGACAAAGACCATGAGAGTTTCGGGAATGAGAAATGCGTTATATTATTTAAAGGAGCGGAATAATTAATATGAGAAAGAAAGATAAAAGTAAACCGTCAGAAAAGAAAGGGAATTACATGAAGAAAAAAGCACAATAAAGAAATCTCTATACGCGTCTCAACACTAATCAAAGTTCCGTCAAGTCATAGACACATCAGGTGAATCTCGCTCACGAGTCCTCCGTGGCGTGTCCTCGTGAAGGCGGTTGCCTTCGCCTCGATGGTTGGAGGTCGTAGCGCAGACTTGGCTGGGAGCTGTGCATGGCAGCCCCACGTGTCGAAGTCCGGCGAAGGTTCCGTCGACCAGACCGCTAGACTCAGCGCTCCGCTGACCGTAGCAGCTCTTGAGCGATCTGCAGGCCGACCGTTGCGGTCCGTGCTTAGCTTCCAAAATCCTGCTCGGTCGCGCGCGCCCCACCTCGTTCTCTTCCAAATCTTCTTTGTCTTCGATCGCGGCCG
The DNA here is from genome assembly GCA_037355805.1 of Ixodes ricinus. Lineage (NCBI taxonomy): Eukaryota > Metazoa > Arthropoda > Arachnida > Ixodida > Ixodidae > Ixodes > Ixodes ricinus. Next base: position 18,556 of record JAZHYW010000809.1, on the reverse strand, counting down.
CGGCGCAATCATTGTCATGAGGATCGTGACATTTCCCCCAACTTTTAAAAACTTCATCTCATGAAGATTTCTGCACGTGACGCCGTCGTTGATACATGGTCGTTGTCGCCTTACACGCGCACGCACAATCACTTTCTTGCAGCACCCGCGCACGTGTTCGACCAGTATGCACAAAGTCAAACAAATAGTTTTCCACGAAGTACACATTTGAATAATTACCAAAGTACTTTGTCATTTACCCTGATCCTTTTTACTCATCTCAAACCTTGCCCATACCACTGAAGGGCTCACATTTAATCACTAAATTTCCCAACAACACGTTTACAAAAATACAAAACGAGATCAGACTTCCTTTTTTTGTAGAAACAAAAATCCTATCCTGACACCATACCAAATGTACGTTCACTGGTCACATTACTTAATCTGTTCCCACGTTCCGCGTCGTAAAAAAAATGAAACTCTCCTTTAGATCTCAACGCGACTCATGAAGTCCGCTCCAACATTATCAGATCCTTTGATATATTCTACGTGGAAGTTCTGGTCTTGCAGCCTCAGGCTCCATCGCATCACGCGACTGTTAGCATGCTTCGCCCTGTTCAGAAATTCCAGCGGTCGGTGATCAGTCTGAATTCGAAATTTCCGGCCATGTAGAAACAACCTAAATCTCTCGACAGCCCATACAATTGCCAAGCATTCCTTTTCTATGGTGGCATAATTCCTCTCCGGTTTGCTCAGCTTCCTGCTAGCATATGCCACAGGGTGTAGCAATCCTTCGCTTTCCTGTAGCAACACTGCACCCAAACACGCATCAGACGCATCTGTCCGTAAAACAAACTCCTTTTCAGGATCTGGTGCCAGTAAGATTGGTGACCTCGACAAGCACCTCTTCAACTCCTCAAATGCCTCCTCCTGGTCTTCACCCCACTCGACTTCATTTCGTGCTCCTTTCCTCGTGAGCTCCACCAGTGGAGCAGCAAGATCCGCGTAATTTGGTACAAACTCGCGGTAGTATCCCGATAATCCAAGAAATGACCTGACTTGGCGTTTCGTCACTGGCCGCGGTGCATCTTGAATCCTCTCAAGGATCTCCGCGTTGGGCGCGATCCGTCCTCCTCCTAGCTCGTGCCCGAGGAAGACCGTCTCGGTGAACCCCACCTCACACTTCTTTGGTCGCGCTGTGATGTTAGCGGCTTGCAGACGATCGAAAACTATTCTCAGAGTTTCCATGTGCTGTGCCCATGAGTCTGACGCTATCAAGATGTCGTCAATATAGTGATGAGCGTCAGCGATTCCAGCAAGTAGCTTCCTCATCAGTCTTGTAAAGATAGCCGAGGCAGTCTTAAGCCCGAACGGCATAGACCTGAATTGGTAGTGTCCACTTCCTGAAGAGAATGCAGTTTTCTCTTTGGCCGACTCCTCCAACGGGATTTGCCAGTATCCTTTTGATAAGTCAAATTTCGAAAAGAACCTTTTCGTCCCACGTTAGCAAAGGTGACATCAATCCTTGGGATAGGCTCCGCGTCTACCTTCAACACGTCATTCAATCTTCGATAATCCACGCAAAATCTGTTGGACCCGTCTTTCTTTTTAACGATCACGACTGGTGCATTGTAGGGTGACGTACACCGCTCGATGACTCCCAGCTGTAGCATCTCCGAGATCTCCTCTTCCACTACGTCTTGGACAGCAAAGGGCAACGGATATTGTCTCACCCGGACTGGTTCCTCAGTGGTCAGTTTCAAGTCACACGTCACCAAGTTGGTCTGGCCGGGTCGATCTGAAAACACCGACTGGTATTGTCCAATCAGTCTCCATACCTCGTCTTTTTCCTTGTCATGTAGGTCCTCGTTGACGACGACATCCTGCCAAGACTGTTCTGCGGTGTTTCTTTCGGAAGGAGTCCTCCCGCTGAAGTCTTGCGTTGCTGTGCCGCAACTTTGCCGATTTATCCCGTACTCTTGCCTTTCTTCATATTTTTTAACATATTCACGTGGAATACTTTCTTTCTTCCGCCCACATCAAGCTCGTAGTCGACTTCATTTCTCCTACTTGAGACTTCAAAGGGTCCCTTCCATTGCATGATCAGTTTATTGTGATCACTTGGAAGCAGAATGAGAACCAAGTCCCCTGGTCTCAGTTGGCGGTTGACGGCCTTCTTGTCGTAGTATTTTTTGTACTTGCCCTTGGCTTCTTCCAAACAATGGTGAGCCAACTCGCATGTCCCCTCCAGTTTATTTCTTAATTCTAGGACATGGGTGTAGGTCGTCTTGAGGTCAGCTTTGAGAGACTCGTTGGACCATATCTCCTTGAGGATGGCCAAAGGTCCACGCACCTTCCTCCCATAGAGCAACTCAAAGGGTGAGAACTTAAGGCTTGCTTGCGGGACTTCTCTGTAGGCAAACAGCAATGCCGGAAGGTACCTATCCCAGTCTTTGGGCCTCTCCTGACACATTCGTTTCATCATCTGTTTGATGGTTCCGTTAAATCTCTCAACCAGTCCATTCGCCATCGGGTGGTAAGGGGTGGTCAGTAGACGCTTCACCGAAAGAAGTTTGCTCACCTCCTTCATGAGATCTGAGGTGAAGCAGGAGCCTCGATCGCTAAGGACCTCTGATGGAATGCCGTACCTGGCAAACATCTCTAAAAGCGCTTCTGCCACTTGCTCTGTCCCAATGTTCCTCAAGGGGACAGCGTCCGGGTACCTTGTGGCCATGTCCACCATCGTCAAAATATATCGGTTGCCCGAACTTGCTGTTGGTTTAATTGGCCCGATGATGTCGACTGCCACTCGCTTGAATGGTGTGTCGATTGTAGGCATGGTCCCCAGAGGTGCTTTGCCCACTCTTCCTTTTGGCACTGTTCGTTGGCAGACGTCGCATGAGCGAACATACCGCTTGATGTCGCTCTGAATTCCGGGCCAGAAGAACTCTTCTGTCGCCAATGCAAGCGTATTCTTCACACCTTGATGTCCAGACATGATGCCATCGTGCGCCATTGACAACACAGCTGGTCTGTATCTCGTTGGGAGCACTAATTGCTCAATGCTTCTCCCAGTGGCGAACACGCAGCTTCGGAAAAGCAAGTTGTTTCGAATCACCATGTCATATCTTGTGCGGCATCTGTGTTTCCTTATCACCTTTCCCACGTTGTCGAAGCATCTCTTCAGGGATGGGTCATTCCTCTGCTCCCTCGAGAGCTCCTCTGCTGTCGTTTCGAGGATTGGAACCTGCGGTACGTTCAAGGGTGCCTGTCCTCTATCGCTACCGTTCTTCGTCTGTCCAAGCCCGGCGACGCCGGCATGTATCCTTGTAGAGTGACTACTCGGGACGTGTCCTGATGACACGGTTCGGTTCTTCTCAATTTTCTGCTCTTCCGTGTCCTCGCAACCCAGATGCTCGGTCCGCGGTGGCATTTTGTTGCTCCTCTGTTGGTCGCAATTCCAGGCCGGGTCCGGCTCATGCGCTTCTCTTGCCTGGGGGATGTTGCCAAGAACCAAATCGTACAGTGGATTGTCGATACACTTTGCGATAACTTTTCCAGTGAAAAAGGTGTATCAACAAAGATCTCAGCCTCTGGGAGGTATTTCACGGTTCGATCAAGCAAAAATACAGGGCTCGATTTGCCAGTGTAGCACTCGACAGGGACTAGGCTCTTTTTCACAACTACGGTATTACAGCCAGTGTCCCGCAGCACTGTTACCTTCTGTTCCCCAACACGACCTTCCACTACAGGCATGTTCTCCACCAAGAACTTGGGTGCTCGTCCAACGGCCGCATTTACAACTGGGATCCTGCCTCCATTCTTGAGGGTAATGTAGGAATCGTCCGGTTCCCCTTGCCTTTCATCCGATGCTGTCCATAGGCAAGAAACTTGGGGCTTATCCCCAGACCTCAGGTTGCATCTTTCAGCTTTATGCCCCGGCTTCCCACAGTGCCAACACGTAGGTGGTCTAGAGCATTTGCTTCGGCTCTGGCAGTTCTCTGCCTTGTGCCCTATCTTATTACACAAGAAACATCGGAGAGTTCTCCTTACATCATCCTTGAGCGCGTTACCGGATGTCCTCATGCTGGTATTAAGCTCACGTTCGTCTCCTTTCGCTTTTACATTGCTCGGTTGAACTTGCGCCTCTAGAAACACGTCAGCCTTTCCTGCCAGATCGTCTAGCGTCTTGCAGTCCCTTTCTTTCAAGAAAACGGTTAGCTTGCTGGAACATGTTGTAATAAACTGTTCGATGAGCATCGTCTCTCGTAGCGCCACGAAGCTCTTCTCCACTTCTGCAACTTCCAACCATCTATCAAAATATCCGGCCAACCTCGCCGCAAACTGTCGTCTAGTTTCTCCGTCTCCCGGTTTCGCATCACGAAATTTCTCACGATAACCTTCTTTGGTATATCGGAACCTCTGTAGCAGCGCGAGCTTCACCTTGGTGTAATCCATCGCGTCCGCAGGAGTCATGCGACCAACGACGCTCAATGCCTCTCCCGTTAGACATAAACTCAGGGTGGTTGCCCACTTCTCTTGTGGCCATTCTAGACCTGTCGCCGTACGCTCAAATCTTTGCAAATAAGCGTCGAGGTCGTCGCGCTTCTCGTTGTATTGCGGAATAAGCTTATGAGGGCTTGCCCGATGACTTGGCCCAGCTGAATTACTTCGGTCCCCCTCGTCTCGTGCCACGCGAGTTTCTCTTTCCTGAGCCGCGATTCGTAACTCTAAAATCTCGCGTTCTTTGTCTAGTCTGATGGCTTCGGCCTGACACGCGCGTTCTCTCGCTTGTTGTTCTTCTTTTGCCGCCTCGCGCGCCTGTGCTCGCTCTTCTCTCAAATAGTTCTTTTCTCGCTCGACCCAGTTCCTGAGCTCTTCCCCAGCGTACCCTAGCTCTCTTCCGGCCGCCATCAGCTTCTCAGTTTCTACAATCCCGGAACTAGCCATGACAGTGCTCCCGCTCTCCCAAACAAGCGTGATTTGATAAGTGGGCTAATAATCCTGGCAAGCTCGCCAAATTGTCACGCCCGTTGGGAAAAGAGGAAGACAAAGACCATGAGAGTTTCGGGAATGAGAAATGCGTTATATTATTTAAAGGAGCGGAATAATTAATATGAGAAAGAAAGATAAAAGTAAACCGTCAGAAAAGAAAGGGAATTACATGAAAAAAAAGCACAATAAAGAAATCTCTATACGCGTCTCAACACTAATCAAAGTTCCGTCAAGTCATAGACACATCAGGTGAATCTCGCTCACGAGTCCTCCGTGGCGTGTCCTCGTGAAGGCGGTTGCCTTCGCCTCGATGGTTGGAGGTCGTAGCGCAGACTTGGCTGGGAGCTGTGCATGGCAGCCCCACGTGTCGAAGTCCGGCGAAGGTTCCGTCGACCAGACCGCTAGACTCAGCGCTCCGCTGACCGTAGCAGCTCTTGAGCGATCTGCAGGCCGACCGTTGCGGTCCGTGCTTAGCTTCCAAAATCCTGCTCGGTCGCGCGCGCCCCACCTCGTTCTCTTCCAAATCTTCTTTGTCTTCGATCGCGGCCGCGGCGCAATCATTGTCATGAGGATCGTGACACATATACGGGACGACCACAACTCTTTTTTGTCAAAAGTGGGCTTAGGTTTTTCAGCTCCCTTTACTCTCTTGACCAATGTTGCCACTACCTCACTCAGCACCTGCATTGGAAAGCCCGAGGATGTCAGCCTCTCAATTTGAGCTTCGAAACTACATTGGATGGTATGAAAACAAAACTTATTTAAGGCGCTTGTAAGGCATGACATGGCTATACCCCTTTAACGACTTTGGAGTGAGAGGACGTGGAGTTTAAGATGCCTTTCTTGGAGGGAGGGGAAAAGGTCCAGCACAGGTGATTGGGTAGCAGGGAAAGCGAGAGGTCCAGAAATTGCAAAATTCCTTCCTTTGGCGTTTCACAGGTAAAGATCAGTCCTAAACCACATTTGTGGAAAATGTCCATTGTCTTACTGACAACGTCATCATCGACTGTTTTTTTGTACACCAGCAGGAAGTCATCCACATATCTAAACACCTTTGTAATAGTCGTAGGATCAATGGAAGACTCAATAGCACGGTCAACACCCGAAAGAAAAATATCGCTCAAAACCGGTGCTACACATGATCCAATGCACACACCGACTTTTGCAAATAAACCCCATTTTGCCACCCTATGAAAGTGGAATTAAGATAGAAAAGGAGAAGCTCTAGGAAACTTTCTAAGGTTACCCCGCTTGAGTTCCGGAAGGAACGTTCATCATGTGACTCAATGCAGGACCTGACAGAGGCAAGCAACGAATCATGGGGAAGTGAGTAGAAGAGGTCCTGAACATCCACGCTGAAGACACTGTGATTGTTAAAGTCATTTGTCTTCAGAGAATCAAGAACGGCTTCTGAATTGCTGATCAAAAAGGGGTCGTTAATTTTTAACCCTGAAAGGTGTTTTTGCAAATATGTCGACACTTGCCGTTGCCACGAACCTCTTTCAGTGACAATAGCTCGGAATGGGCACGCTTCCTTGTGTGTTTTGGCACTGAAGAAGATTTCTAAGTGCAGCTCTTCAGCTTTTCTTATGTTGACAGCTAACTGTGTTAACGTGAGACGTTCACACAGACTGAGAGCCTGGCTCTTCACTTTTTTCATCACAATCTGCACGAGTCGAAAGTTCTTTTGTACTGCTGCGCAGGCTTTTTCATTATACATGCCTTCAGGCATTATCACGAAGGAGCCTTCTTTATCGGCCTCCAAAACACGCTGTTGGTTGTCAACCAAAAAGTTAACCAGAGGCCTGGGATCCTGGGTCTGGACTTTCCTCGAACCAGAAATGGCTTCAACACATTCGGATATACATCGAGGTCGTATCTTCTCATCGGTCTTGTACGCCACCTTTCTTGCCAAAGTAAGTAGCTCCGGAGGTCGCAGGTTTGGTTGAAAGCAATACTTGGGACCAAGATCCAAGGTTGATTGAAGGGATTGAGGCACCACAACATCCCCGAGGTTGGTAAATCTCCCTGTAGCTGTAACAGGTTTCTTCTTCTTTTGGGGAGGTTTTGTCGTACTCGCTGCCACAAAAACTCGGTAACATTACTTAATATCCTATTCATTTCAGAAAAGGATCGTCGTTGCCGGTACAAATCGCCCCCACTGACGCCACAGGCAACCCACAGGCAGTCTTTGAAGAATCTTGCCTGGCGCCAGTACTCAGATCTTAAAATTTTGCAAACCCTTCTCACATGCCCTACAGAGGGTGTAAGATAGCCACACAGACCAAGGAGTTCAACAGGACAGGTTTCGTCAGCTTTTCTTGGAAGTTTTTACTTTATTCGCCTGTTCAGGATGCTTACCCTTTGTTTAGTACCTTCCACTGTAAGAACCAGGGAATACCGGGGCTCCTAGCCTACTCGGCCTTCGCAGGAAACGAACGTAGAGAGCGAACGCCAAGCAGCCCTCGACGCAGGCAGCTCGACGTTCTTGGAGGTTTATTTCCGTTGAGATAATCTTCAAGAAGCCTTCCCAGCCATGTTCCGGGTCTTACCGAAAAATAGCTGATACGGTCGGGTCTGGGGTGTGGGGACGGAATAGACACCTTCGTTCATTTGCTTAGAAGCTGTGCAAAAAAGCAGCTCTCTTCTGCATGTGCCACAAAACACGCCGGAATCCGTCCGATCGTCGGGAAGTGACTATCGTGGATACTGCATATTGGATATGCCGTGTTATTTGAGACCTTTCTCAAATCCTATTCGGACAACGTGGTATCGTGGGGTACGTACAATATATGTTGTTCGATTGATGAGACTCATTGAATTTCATGTTCTGGGCGGGGAATATCCATGCAGTTCGAATATCCTGCGTGGTCAAATATTTTCGACGGTTAAGACCTTTGTATATTGACACGGGTGAGTGCATTGTGCCGTAAAAAGATCAACACAATATGGAACAAACATTCCACTTGCATTTCTTTCGTCGCGCAGGGACTCACCAAAACAGCTATCATTTCTTTGTTTCTTTTCGCAAAAATAGTACAATACTTTCTTAAAAACCTCGAGATATTTTATTCGCCATAGAACACAAAATACAAAAATAGAACGCGGCAATTTAGCCTCCACCAGCGTCCAGAAGTGCAACTACGCAGGCTACCACAGCCACTGGCTAGAAAATCCACAGCCCCGCGCAGTCGGGCAACACTGACGTACCCTTTCAAAACGATACACGTGCGCTGTAAATTGCTTTGTTAGAGACTGCCGCTGGAAAGGTCTATACTCCGTTTCACTGCAAGTGCGTGCGCAACCGACGCTACGATTCGAAAAAATAAAAAAGCTAATCGAGCAGCGGCAAAAAGTGCACGTTCATGGAGCTCGTTGCCTTTTGTGCGTTTGCACTCATCGACCGAACCAATCACGCATACTAAATGCGCTGCGATCCTGCGCTTCCATTTTATGCCTGATTGGTTTAGCCCAATGGTTCTCAACCATCAATGTTTCGCGGAGCCCTTGTGGACCGGTGGAGATGATGGAGGACCCCGTTCGTGGTGAGGGGAGAGAAAATGTATAGATTAAATTTAATAATTATATAAAAAATTTATATAACTAAGGGCTAGTGTGAAGTAAACTTGTCTTATTGACTTATACGCAAGAAAACCAGCCCGGCAATTTAAAAAATTCTTCTCGATCCAAAAAATGACTACTTTTATTGCCGGGCTTGACAGATGAGGCAGGGCTTCGCGGACCCCTAGAATGCCTTCGCGGACCCCACAGGGTCCGCGGACCCCATTTGAGAACCACTGGTTTAACCAATCAGCACACGAACATAGAATACGAGCGCCATGACGATGCACCTTTTGGGCATTCCATTAAATCGTTGCGCTGGCTGTGCTCGGAATTTGTGTGAAACGTAGAATAGTTAACTTTTATGTCAGACGCTCAATCCCGAAAACACTGAACCCGGGGTCACACTATACTTAATACTTATTATACTATATACTATACTATGTATACTATATACTTAATAGAAAAGAAGAGTCTGCATACAGATTCCAACGCGAGTCACCGCGAGAGGCGCGCTTCGAATGCCGCATGGCAACGAGCTCGAGGAGAAAACTTGGGCACGCGGCATTCGAACCGCGGACATTGCGGTGACTCGTGTTTTCGGACTGTCTTTTGTACGATGTAGGAGCATTGTGACCCCGGCTTAGGGGGCCGTTAAGCCGGGGTCACACTGTTCGTACACATCATACAAAAGAGAGTCCGTACACACGAGTCACCAGACTATCCATGGTTCGAATGCAGCGAGCCCAAGGTTTCTCCTCGAGCTCGTTGCCATGCGGCATTCGAAGCGCGGATCTCGCGGTGACTCGCGTTCGAATCTGCTTGCGAACTATATTTTGTATGACGCATAAGCAGTGTAATCCCGGCTTTACGATTGCGGTCAGCGTTACGAGTCCTAAATTGTTTGCGATCTACTTTTCTTTTCTCTTTTTTTTTCCCTTGCCGATTTCGTTTTAATATTTTAAATTAATGGTAAAAGGTTCCTCAAACCTTTTTAATTCTTTTAGAAGGGTAGGGGGAGGGTTTGCACAAAAAGACGGAAAATTAATGTTAGATTATTGGAAGGTACAGAGAATTGTTTCAGTCCTTCAACTTTAACCAGTCTTCCATTTTATTCTAGGCTAGATATTTGTTCTTGCAATAATTTGTGTCAAGCATTCCCGATATCAAGCAAAATCAGTTGGCAAGTCAAATTGAAGCAGGGTGACTCACTGTTATAAAATTCAAAATAAGTCCGTTGGAATTTTCTGGGGTGTCAGTACCAGGGTGATGAGAGGACGCACTAGCGTCATACATTTGTAGCTCCAGGGCTCCCCTGTACTCGAACAACATACTTGTACATTGTTGGATCTATTTTCGCGGATTGTGTAACCCCTCCCCCCCCACACACACACATACACACACACAACTGCAATAGCCCCAGTGGTGCTGCAGCATTTGAAAATAAAAATAAATGAATAAATGTCAAAGTACAAAGTGTTCAATATTTACACTTTGTAAATTTGATAAAAAAAACAAAAAAGAAAACAGTGTCATGAGCCGCACCCGGACTTCATTTCTGTGGTGCGTTGTGCTTCGCTGCAGGGCTCGTATGGCACTCTGGGCCCGTATTGCTTCTACTACTCAGTTGAAAATCGCGGTTTCATTTTTTTATTTGGAAAAGGTATGCTGACGCGATTTAATACATTGATTACAGGTCAGTTTTAATGGTGCCGTTTGCGGTTACGGTTTATGTCGAATTAAAGTGTTGACTCCGTTCCCCTTACGTTTACGGAAAAAAATTCTCTTAAACGAATTTTTATTTTTTATTGTAGGAATTTCGGTTATGGTCTGAGTCTCTGCGTTAGGTCGCTGCCACAAACTTCTTTCGCACAGAAGCACCTTTTTTCAATTCTTTCTCTTGATTTGTGAGCAAAACGTCAAACAGATTGCCCTGTGAGCCCGATAACAGGGACTTTTCGTAGACCGCGTTTTCCCCTCCGCAAAGCCCTCTGCAACGAAGAAGCCGCTACTGCGCCTGCGCGCCCATGGCCATGACTGCAGAGTTCCGGGTACCGTAGCGGGTTGCGGAGAGCATTGCGAGATGGCCAAAACGATCTACGACTTCTCCCTACTAAGGTACTTTTGCAAAGGCTGAACAGGTCAAACGGTTGTATCACGACGGGAAGAAGCTAGACCTCCTGTATAGATCTCCACATTAATAACATGGAAATTATTTCGCTCCAAATGAACGAGCTATATGCATTCGAACTCTTATCGTCTTAATCGTCTGCTTATTTTGTGTGCACGCAAACAGATAATTGCCTGGATTCTAAATAGGGTTCCGTCGTTTCGGATAAACCAAAAAATATCCGAAAAACACTCGCGAAAAATGTCCGTCAATTCAAATTTATCCGAATAACTCCGAATCGCGAGCTCAAGGCTGCAAAATAAAAAGCGAAGAACACGATATTTTACACATATATTTCTTTTTTTAAAGCATAAGGTTAGCGGTTCCGAGGAGAGGCCACTTTAGTTTACTTTGAAATCTAGAACTACTGACAAAAGGAGGTTTGCACTTCAGCTCGTCAAGATTCGTTCAGGGCAACGGGTCAAGGTACATCTGCGCCAGGATCAAAGCGATGGTTTTGGTTTCTAGTCGGTACCTATTCGTGTGCACCTTAGAGGAAGAAAGGCATTGTCTTTAGAACAGTCATAGCTATGAACCCGTATATTTCAATGGAGGGGGAGGGCAGCTGAAGAGGTCCATGCTTTCCAGCGTCCACGTCCAGGTGTTTTAGCAGGTGTAATATATGTTGTGAGATAGTTCGTATTGCCAATGGCAAAGCGCTAATGCCAAATTCAGCTACAGCAATAATTCGATACAGGTGGTTTTCCTTAATTTGGGGTACGTTTATATTCGCACTTTTTTTGTTTAAGTATTACGTTGAATTTTAAAAAATTTCAAAAAGAATAAAATCAAACTTTGAATTTCAGCGAATTGGAAATCTAACAAAAAATAAACTGTGATAAACACCGATTCTTCAGCATCAAAAAAAAATCCGAGAAAGAACTTTTGCTTTTTACGAGAGATAAACTTCGAAAACACGGAATCCTAATCTTAATGGACATCAAAAGCATTTCATATTTTACGATTTCGATAGCCGCTCAGTGACGGCGTTATGTAAGGATATATGCGATATTATGCATAATTTTAATATTTATCAATACATCTTCAGAACGAATCGACAAGTTTTGAGTTTAAGGAGTGCTTGCTTAGTTCCTTGAAAGGCTTTTTTTCTTTTTCTTTTTTCGGGGCTACAATTATCGACACTTGCAATCGAATGTTGCAGTGTTTCCAGACCGGCGACGTCTACGGATCGCGCTCGTATTCCGGATAACGACGCCGAGTGACAACACCCTTTTCAATCCCGGGAGATTTAAGCCAACGATGCTGATACAGCCGCAAACCTATCACCTGTCGGCGAGCTTTTATGTGCAGTGTCCAGGCGGGGTCACTGAAACAGTAAAAGCGTCTTCTGCATTTGACCTGTTCAAGCTTCTGCCTTAAGTTGGGGATGACGATTGCCATGGAGGATAACCAGGGAGCGAGTCAGGGTAGAATTACTATTGTGATCGGCCATGCCACAATCTTGCAGGTAAGTTGGTCTATTTATTTTATTTATTTTTTTACAAAAAATATGGGTTTGAAATAAAACTTTCGCAAGGACTTAGCACAACGAGTACTGATAATAATTAGCTTGGCTTTACGTGCGTGCGTAGCAGAGGCTATAAAAAGACCGAACTCGGCGCATTGAACCTGTCACCAGAGCACGCGCTGCCCGGCAACACCCCGTAAACTCATGAACAACTTCCTCTGCCTTTTATTACTGGACAACTGATCGATTAACCGACCGATTAATTGATGAATCCTTTCATCGCGATGAATTTTCTTGACCGGTTAATTGGTAAACTTTTAACAAACCAAAATAAATTACAAGCTAAATGCTTTCACCACCAAGACGCGGACGGGTACACCTGCAGAAGGGCACATTTTAGGTTAAATTTTATAAAAAAGTAAACTTTTTGGGGCATGATTTCCAGCTCCACAGATGTGCAGAAAGATACACGCGTCCCGGCCACGTCAACGATGCGCGAGTGTTCTGTTACTGCTGATTTGTGAACATTCGAAAAAGGTCACTCTTGCGGGAAATATATCAACGAACCCTTTTGCCTCACGCAGCTGAAATAAGATTCTTCGAGAGTGAGTGTTTTGGAACTGTTCTCAAACTACTCATCGAGGTTGATTCATAACCAAAATTGTATATTTCGCCGCACGCACCCCATTATCGGCGAATGCAAAAATAAAAACAAAAAGGGAATTGGACGATTTAAAGGGATTACTCATAACAATAAACGAGACCAATTAATCTATTAAAGGGTGGCGATGAATCGCGTTATAACTTTGTAACCGACGTTCAGGCTTACCCAGTCGCAAGTACGGGAGCGAGTGTCCTTGAGCGTCGCTTAAAGCTGCGCACGCGCATTCATCCTCTCCGTCGGAAACGCCACAGAAGGTTGTCGCTGAACGTATGGAATTAGTCAAGGCCCGCGCTCTCGAATTTCAGCGTCAACACGGCGAGATTGAGCAAAGGCGCTGATTGGACACAGGCGCTGCGTCAGCGCTCGGCTGGGCCTCGTGTCCAATCAACGCGTCGAAGGACGCTCGGCGTCGGGCTTGAACCCAATCGCTGACTTGGTGTTATACGGAGCGCAAGTTCGTCTGCTTATTTTGCAGGGGGTTGCGATGATGTCAGAACGCCAAGCTCTTATTGGCTGATTGAAAAAAAATAGTGGGTAGACCTTAAGGCCTCCGGCCTTGAGGTCTATCCACTGCCCTTCTAATAAGAGCCAATCAGAACTCGGCGTTGTTCTGACGTCACCGCAACCGCAACGCAAGAAGCAGACGACTTGCTTTTTCATAGCTTGGAACAGAGCAACGGCGTCGCTGCCGTAGCTCGGAACGTCGTCTGCTTTAATCTGTGATTGGCCTTTTTCACCCGAGTCTCCTTTTCATGATTCTTTCCCTAGAGACCTCAGCATATCTTCTGTAGTCGGTGGCCGGTTGAGAGCCCAGTAGATGTTTTACGTCCAGCAAGAGCGTACTGCCTTTCATAACCCTCGTAGCACTTGCTCCCAAAGCACAGTAAAAGACGGCGAGTGCGTGCTTGAGAGAAGCATTAACAAGGTTTTAACCCTCGCCGCCTATATAGAACATTTTTCCTGTGTTCTGAGGTGCTTCCGGCGGCATTCAATCTTTTTTTACGAATGCTTCGTCGCAGAAGAAGCATTATACGCTGCCTCCCACAATGCTCATGCCACGCAGTTATACTCTGCGGGTTGGAGAATCAACCCTATGTTTTTCTTGTTATGAAAATGTAATCCAACTACCGGCAATTCATAACGTCCTTCATATCTAAAGGCTGCGCTCAGCAGTCGCAGCTTTAACGCCACGTCGCGATTCCATCTGGCTTTGTTCTTTCTCATTTTGGTACTCGCGCCCGATCTCCGTTCAAAGCAGTTGTTGGAGGATTGTCGGCAGCAAGATAAGATCGCCGCGGGAAGCGACGAGGTGAGGGAACCCGACTAACAGTTTGGTACTAGCCGAGGAGCGAAACTGCAGCCTGGCTTCGCCACCGGGCACACAAAACCCCGTGTCCTCCACGACTGGCTCTCCATTTCTGCGGGTTTCACTGGTCCAGGAGCCCCAAGCTCTGGCTACATAAGCTGTAAGCTGAGTACACTTTGCAGGTAACGCGTGGCTAAGCCTTGGCAAAGTATCCACATCTTCTTCTAGAAAGCCGCCAACAGTATATGCTCCGTTCATTCTCGCGAAGGAACACAGCTGATTTTACGAGCCAACCTAGCCAATCCAGGCGCTGTGAATATATCATGCGATCCCGCACCCCGCGCGTTGCTAGCGGCATCCTCTTGTCAGTGTTGGGTAAAGTAGATCTAAAACGTACTTTAAGTAAAATACACAGTAAATGAGAGGTGGAGGACATCAAGTAAAGTAGTAAGTACAGTGCGTGCAAAATACTTCAAGTAAAGTACTATAAACAGAATGTACTTTCAAAGTAAAGCAAAAGTACTTTTCTACATATTATTTCACAATGCCCTTTCAATCCCTGATACAAATATTTTTTACGGGTACGCATTTCCCCAGGGGTAATTGGGGGTCTATGACCTATATTCGGAAATGGCGGAGGATATTAGATCAAGTTCAATGGCCACAGAGTAGTTATTTTTAAAGATGTCACCAAGTTCGTAAGTCCCTCTTCGACTTTCTGAATTTGGTCGCTGCGCTGCGCACTGGCCCGTATCTTCCGCAAGCAATCCTCTCGTGGAGGAGTGTCCTCTCCTTAACGGAAAAAAACTGTGTGTGCAGGCGAGCATAATGCATGCATGCATGATGAACTATTTTTTATAGTCGAAACAAATGGTTTTGAATGTGTTACTACGGATGCAACAAAAATAACAAAAAATGGTTGTACCTTGCCTAAATACGTCATTACAAACGGCAACCAGGAAGATATTTATGCATCAGGTTTAATTAGCTGTAGCACCAGAGATAATTTACCCAAATTCCTTCTTATTAGCACGCACTTCTCAGCTTGCAAACAAAAGCAGAAGGATCTGGAATACGTTACATTACATCGCAAATAATGCCGCCATTTAGGTATTTCATTGGTACCGCTAAGTGGTGCCCTCTTTATGCCAATCACTCACATGATTCAGCCTACGAAACATTTTTGGAAACTTTTCAAGACATTAATAACTAATGCTTTCCTTATAAGTTCATAAAGCCTAACAAGAGAACAATGAAACCATGGGTTTTTCATGATTTATTTAAACGATATATATAAAAATAATTTTGTCATAAATTGTTAAAATCTAAAGTCAACTATGATCTCATAAAATTTAGGACATAAAGAAACAAACCAAGTACGTTGATGAAAAAAGCTATAAACGAATATTACTGCAATCTACTTGTTAAAATTACAAAAAAAGTATCCAGATAATCTTTGGAAGAGTATTAACCGCGACTCATGATCACAAAGACGCGTTACAGTAATTTAACACGGTTGGAAAAAGATATTTGGCTCGTCAGTAGCAAATACTTTTAATGATTTCCTGGTGTAAACTTAGCCACCAGCACTTCAAATATTACAAATAGTCAAGACCCATGTGGTTATATTAAGGAACACGAGCGTTCTTTTTTCTGAAGCCCAACTGATGAAAATGAAATAATGTTGGCATTTCGAAGCATAAAAATAGCAAAGGAGACGGTGTAAATGACCTGATTATTGAACAAATTAAATTTGTTATTCACGTAATTGCTATACCATTCACGTTTACATTGAATCTTTCAATAGAAAGTTTTGGAATAACGTACGCAATTTTAGCGCACGCTAGCGCTAAATTTAGCGCTTTGATTAGAGCACGATACGCGAGAGAGTTTTAGAATAGCGCTTCTCTGCCGCGACGCAAAGCCCAAGCATCCTCGCGCTTTCAACGCCACCAAGATAGTCACAATTTTTATTTCACACACGAAATGCTGTAGCTTGAGAAAAAAAAAGCTTTTTGGTCTAGAGTAACATTTTAGATTTGTTTAAACATGAGAATGCGACGCGAGCGGTCGGCCGGTAGTGTCCGCTTGCGTCGCATCGGCAAGAGAAGTCTCGTGTACTGACCTTCGCACACTGTCAAGTGCGCGAAGGTCAGTACACGAGACCTCTTTTCTTACGGGAACGGCTACAGAATCAAGTAGCCAGTGCCGTATTGAAAGTCGCAATCGTAAGGATGCCGCCGACGTCGCACTCACGACACCGCCAAAGCGACCGCAGACATGGTTCTGGGAACCACCGTTTTTTTAACTGTGCTCATCTTGGCTTTAGCCAACTTCTCGTCACGAATCCTCCTTGGAGGAGCGCAAAGACTCTTTGCGTACACACGCAATTTCCGAAAAATAGAGTACGCTAAAATAGCGAAAGCAAAGCGCAAAACGTGGTTAGCGTTCGGCGCATGCGCAGTGGCGACGGCGCTATTCTTTGCGTACGCAAAGCTTTAGCGTGCGCTATTCTAAAACTCCCTAAGGCCTGTGCGTGTATTCCCTAGACTTACACAAATGCTAAGGTTCTTTTGTTATTCAAGGGTGGTGATATTAACTTGTTGGGGAATTATAGGGCAATGCCAATATTCCCTAATATTTTCTAAGGGATTAAAAAAAAAGATGCATAGCAAACTGTCGGCATATTTGGAGCATTTTTCTTTGTTAATGAAGTCAGAACGGCTTCAGAAAAGGAAGGTCCACTGAATTCGATCTATTCTCCCAAAAAGAAGTAGCCACAAATAAAATAGAATATAAACTACTGACATTAGCTAGATATATATCGACTTTTCTAAGATTTCTGACTTTGTTAGCCACAGCATACTTCTACAAAAGTTGAAATGCTATGGAACTCGGAGTCATGTACACAATCTATGCAAGTCATATCTGGCTGAACGGACAGGATTTGTTCACGTCAATAGTGCAGTTTGAACTATAAAAGCCGTATGTACAGGAGTACTTCAAAAAAGTGTTTGAGGTCGCCTGTTATTTTTTTTTCTAAAGACAGTGAACACCGTGTTCCAGATCGCAAAGTCACAGCTTACGCCAATGAGACCACATTTTTTTAAAGGCACTATGCGTGACGATCTCGAAAATGGGCGAATCGTATGCTTGCGGAGCAACATAGTTGCACAGGAATAAATAGATTACGTATCAACATAAACAAAACTATGTGCATGCTGTTCCGAGCCAAAAACGTGACTGTTCATTCTAACCCAAATATCACCATAGCCGGGGAAACAATCGAGATATTCATTCAATATATTAGGTTTAATCTTTTCAGTTAATTTAACTTGGAATGAGCACGTACAGTACATACATAAAAAAGCCAGAAAAGCCGTCTGTACTCTACCCTGATACTGTGCACTTTTCAACCCATTTGTTAAGTTAGTAATTTTCCACGGCCTCATGCAGTCATATTTTTAATATTGCCACATCGTATGTGGCGCCACTACCATTAGAAATATAAGCGAACTTCTAACTCTGCAACAAAAAGCTCTAAAAGTGGTAGCAAATATATAGTATTTTTTACCATACAGATGTTCTTTTTGCCCGATTTAATGTTGTCAGTTTAACACACCTACATATCTACCGGCTTTTAGTATCTTATAAAGCAGCACAACTACTAAACATAGTTGTTTTCTACAAACAGACAATTTAAATAAAAATAGTAGTGTTTATAAAAGTGAAGAGTATGGTGTACCCACCGCCGGACAAACTATGGACTGACATCGATCATATACATACTGCCACCTTTTTTAAACAAGCTGAGTGTCAAAACAGATTTTAGCCATAGCTTACCACTTGAAGCTTAAATGACACTACTCTCGACAATGTGAACTTCAGGCTTTGTGTCTTATGTGTACTGTGTCCACTGATGTTATATCTTACATTGGAATCTTGTGACTGTTTTCTTTTTTCTCCCTTGGGAACTTGAAGAATGTTTTTATTTTAGATTCGATTTTGTAAACAATGCCACGTACGCGCGCTGCTGTCTTGGAGCTGGGGCTTGGCAAGCTGCACGTGCTGCAGATTTTTGCCCTATATACCATCTTTCCTGGTGAAAGATATATAAATTGAATGATTGATTGATTAATTGATTGATTAACTGATTCATTCATTTAACATTGCGACAAAGGTTGGCGCGAATCAGTTTTGGTTTAAGGAAACCGTCACTACTTTCCGCATTCCGCGGACTGTGCTTGAGTCAGAACTTTTCCTAGCGACTCTTGGGCGGTCTTTTAATGCAGAATTACATTCTTAGGGACCTTAGCTCATATTTCCCGCGAGTCCGTCGCCCATAGCGTGACACAGGAGTAGGTACGGCTTTGCATGTTTTTAGTAATATTATGGGATCGTCGACTGGGGGTT